>LOEQ01005824.1:84048-99002 GCA_001685075.1 Bramus lutescens | reverse complement strand
AAAACAAAGCATCGGATCTCTTGGAGATGGAGTTACAGGTGTTTATAAGTTACCACCCCAAGTAGGTGCTAGAAACTGAATTCCAGCCTTCTTGCCCGAGCAGCGAGTGCTCTTAAGTGCTAAGCTACATCTTCAGCCTCCACTGAAGCATGTTTCTAATACTTGCAAAACTTGATGTTTTAAACTTAAACTTCATGGTGGCAAGCTGTAGTGTTTGATGTGAGCATCCTTTCCTGAGTCCCAGCTTAAATTTGGAACTCTGGTCTGTTCATATCATATAATCAACGCAAACACTAATCCCTCCTTATACTTGCAAAATTGTACCAAAAATAAAAATTGACACATGTGTCCACGGATATATTTTGAATATTAATGTTTCTGCTCTCAAGTAGAGACCAGATTAATTCTTGCACTACCTGGCCCTTGTAGACAGTCGTCTTCACTGTGCTGTGGACACTTGTGTATACCTCTGTTAAGAAAGAAAATGCCAGACTGGGGAAATGGCTCAGTGACTATGAACACTTACCTTGCAAGCATGAGCACCAAAGTTCAGATGCCCAGTATCCATACATGAAGTCATATGTAACAATATATACATATAACCCAGTGCTGCATGAGGCAGAGACAGGATGATCCCTGGGGCTTGCCTGCCACCAGCTTAGTCAGCAGTCAGCTCCCCATTCAATGAGAGAGCCTGTGTCAAGGGAATAAGGCAGTGAGCGGGGGCGGGGAGGCACGACACTGGCATTCTCCTGCAGCCTCCTAGTGTACTTACACACACAGGTACACACACACACACACACACACACACATATATGGAGTGAGGTGAGGAAGAAGGGTGTGAGGGATGGGAGGAAGGGAGAGAGAGGGAATGGGAGAGAGAGAGAGACAGACAGAGAGAGACAGACAGACACAGAGACACAGAGAGATTTTGTCTTGGTTTTATTTATTGACTGTATGCTGCTAATTGCTTCCAGACTAAGACATTATAATATTTAATTTTTCATTGAGAATGTTTAGAAACATTCTCAGAATGTTCAGAATAAAGCAGTATTTTGACTCTTCATGCCTCACTTTTATCTCTAATCACCCCACTTTGAATGATTACTCATAGGTTCAAGCACCCAGAATAGTTTGATGGCTGAGCATGTGGACTCCAGACCTGGGCAACCATGGTGTGGTGGGTTTGGAAGTATGCTACTCGGTGGTTCCTACAGGAATGCCTGCTGGGAGGGTGCTGTTTGCTGACAACCTCTAATTGAAGGCATCCCGAACCTGCAGCATTTTCCTGATGATGTCATTCATTCCCAAACTAGTTGCTGAGCTGATCACATATGGCACCTGGTCGTTGTGGTTCTATACGGCCACCTCCATTAACTGACTTCATGCTAAGCCTCCACTGGGGCATGTCAGTCCTTTTTTAACCTACATCATGTCTGGGAGGGACTTGACCTACTTCTGTTCCATATTTGCTAATATATCATGACAGAACTCCTGTCCTTAGCATGTATACTTTTTTGGGTCCCTTTGTCACCAGTATTACCCACCCCCAATAGCTCACACTAAAGTTTGTCCACACATCTGCCCCCAAAAGTCCCAGGTGGCACTCATGACTGTCTCACATCCTTCTTCTTCAAACACTTCTTTGTCTTTGACCACCTGTTTTATAATTCTATTTTATTTTAAATTGACAAACTGTTTAGAAATTTAAGAATACAGTATGACAAATAATTTAGCAAATTTAAGAATACCGTGTAATGTTTATATATATATATATATACATTTTGTAGCTGTTAAGTTAGTTATTAGAGAAGGAATTAATGCATAAAAAGTCAAAATCAAAAAATGAAATATATTATTTATGTTACTATGGAGCTTCCTCAAATCTAAAAGCAAATAATAGTAGATAAATGTTGAGTTTATATATATTGCAGAAAAGATATTTACATTTCAGGCCTTATTTTATTAGTGTGCTTGGCCTCAGAATTATAAATACAAATTCAAATTAATTTTAATTTTCCAGGAAATTTCTTTCTAGTTTCTTCTGCCATTCGATTTTTAAAATTCCAATGTTAATTTGAGGCTCCGTCCTTCATATATAAACTGTGTTTACTCTTCAGAGCTTCTGAAAACTGTTTGCATCCTCATGGCCTGGAAATGCCCCTGAAATATATCCAAGCAAAGCCTGCTGGGCACTCTGTGAATGTGCTCAGTACCATGGCTGATTCATAGTTGTGCTCAGTACCAGGAAACTTACTTTTGTTATTTCCACTATTTTAACATCACTTTCCTCTCTTTAATTTTTACTGTAGGAATTCTGAGAGTTCTTTTAAATCAATAACTTACACATCTCTCACATTAAAATTATTTTGTAATAATTTCAGGTTCCTCATATTTTCTGCACTTCTTTTGGCTCGTCTATTGCATGAACATTTCTGATTTCATAAAATCCAGTCACTTTTTCCTTTAGATCTGTAGTGGTTTGAAAGAAAATGGACCCAAAGAAAGTGCCACTAATAGGAAGCCAACTATTATTGACCTTGTTGAAGTAGGAGTGGTCTTGTTGGAGGAAAGATGTTACAGTGGGGGCGGGCTTTGAGGTCTCTTTTTCTCAAGCTTCTCTGGGTGTGACAGTCAGTCAACTTCCTGTTGCCTGCAAAGTATAGCCTTCTCACCTCCGGTACCATGTCTGCCTGCACGCACTGTCATGCTTTCCTTCATGATCTTAATGCACTGAACCTCTGAAACTGTAAGAGAGCCACCCCAATTACATGTTTTCTTTATAAGAGTTGCTATGGTCATGGTGTCTCTTCGCAGCAATAGTATAACCTACCTAAGACATGATCTTGAGACTTTTCAGGTTGTATAAAGGTGAGTACGTTGATGGACAGTGGTGAGTTGGATGAGGTGATGGGTATGACTTGAGTGAAGTATGTGCATATTTTAGTTATCATCATAATCATCATCATTATTATTTCCCAGATATATTAATAATTTCCATTGTTGTTTCATAGTCTCCTGTAGTTTATGGGAAACTTCTTTACAGAAAATCTTTTAAATTTATAGTTTGACAACACCTGCTTACAACCCAGCATTCAACTCTTTCCCAAGATTTCCTCAGCGCACTCATTTAGCTAGGGCATCATTGGCCTCTTAGGCTTATATTTTCTCCCTCACCACTAACTCCTGTGCATCCAAATCTACTTAGATGTTAATAACCTAAGATAATATTTCCTCAGAAAACTTCACCCACTCGGTGCTCATTTCTCCATGAATGATTAATGATGATAATTTATATGGAATCTTCTACTGAAAAGCACATTAAATAACAACGTTGCCAGTACAGCCTCCTCATATCTCATTACACTGGAGAGCAATGTTGAGAATTAATGCTGACATTTTACCAGTGGCCAGTCATCAAAATTGGATCTGTGTAGAAAAGGAATAGGTTAAAACATGCATTTTAATAGATATGATTGTTGATCATTTTGTCTTTATTCCCAGAGGCGTTACCAAGTGGTCATTAACAATTGCCCTTCTAGAAGCAGCGAACTAGTGGCCAATGCTAATTCTGCTGCATAATCCTGGGCAACCTTAAGATTTCAGAGTCTGGTTCTTCGCAGGAATGATGAGAGAACTGACATGCTCAGGGCAGATGATGCATTGAACGAGGCGCTCAGTAGGTTTTAAGTATCCAGACGGGTTACCTACAATGCTCATTGTACTGGCAATCTCTCAAGGGTGGGAATCAGTCCCGCTGCTTTCTGCCAAAATGGATTGCATCCTTGTCTTCATCATCTCATTGCATTTGGCTTTTAACTCCTGTAATACTCCCAAGTCTTCAAGAGAGTGTATAGAACTGGAGGACATTACGATAAGTAACAGAGAAAGGCAGAAATGCTATTTTCTCCTATATGTGTTACCTAAAAAATTAATGTAAATGTAGAATGATTAATAGATGTGAATAAAGTTGGGGTGGAAAAAGAAAGATACAGATGATACTTGCATATCTAATACATGTGTTGAAATACCACATGAATACCATTAGTACTGATAATAAATATTCATTTTTAAAAGAATTACTCTTTTACTTTTTCTATTATATTATTAGTCCAGGCACTTGATGATTACCACCCTCAACATCCAGTGTAACCAGCAAGGACTTTGCATGCTCTATGCTAGCCAATGAGGAAGTAGTGAAGAGCTAGAACGTAGGAGCTACACTTTAAGCTTCAGAGTCTTAAGAGTTTCCAAATTGCAAGCTTATTCCAGCATGGGGAGATATAAGCGAGCACACTCCTCTGTGCTGAACAAGACAGAAGAGGAAGTCCTACAAGTGGAGGAGTAGGCTTGCTGTCATGAGTGGCAAAGTCAAAATGGAGGACATTGTATAAATGGAGATCATGCCGCTGTGCACATCAGAACGGTAGGCATTCCTGGTGTGTGTGCAGATTAGGTGGAATTCACTTCCCCAAACATGTGCATTCATAAAGACAGCAAAATGAAGGAGAGTAGGAAGCAGGCAGAGCTAGCTCTGCATCGCAGAATGAAGAGTTGGTCCTTAGCGTCGCTCTTGGAAACAAATGAATTGGATGATGCTCCTTTGGGGTATAATGTGTACTTCCTTGGGAAAATGGTTTCACCCAGCTGGTGCTTTCTGATATTGAATGGGTGGTTTGGATCCATTAGGCTACTGGAGAGAACACAAAGCACTGTTAAGTATTAGGATCTTCAACTTCCTTACTTTGTCTTTAGTCCAAATTCTGGATTCCTATGAATCGGTCCGTTTTCTGTCCTTTAGTGTGTTATGGACTCAGGCTCCCCTATTATTACAACTCAGCTGCTCATGAGTCCCTCCATAAAAAGCAGTGCAGCCTGAACCCAAACAGTTTGCTGTAACACGTGTTCATGGGTTTAGCTGAGGGGAAAGAAAAAATCTGAACTGAAAAGTTCAGAAAGTGTCTGGGGATGGGGTCATAGCTTAGTTGAAAAGTCTGGGTGCTTGCCTAGCATGCACAATACTCTGGATTCAAGCCCAACACCAGCAAGAAAAAAAAAGGAGTTACATACACTTGTAAGTGTGGCAGGAATTGTGGAGGAGGCTCTCACCCTGGCTACAGATTACAGTTAACCTTTGCTGTCCCCTACTATGTGCAAAGTTCTAGTGTTTGCTCTTCTTCACTCAAATTATGCTTCTCCTGCTTTCTAAGTTAGCTCACAGCCAGGATCTTTGAAGCTTTAAACTTATCCCAACTCTGGTTGCTGCTCTCTGCCTCCATTGCAGAACTGGCAGAGTAGGTTGATGCAGTTCCTGGTGTGTGGAAACCCGGGGGTCTCTCCATGGGAGGCTTCAGGATTGAGACTTAAGCTCTGCTTGGATGGTAAACGAAGGAGCCCATTAGTGTATAGCAAAGCTCCCTCCTTCCTTCTTGGCAGGGGTCGTTGCTTGGAGCCAGCAGGTGTTTAATGCTGTTAAATTTATGAGTAGTGAAAGCTGTTGGATTTCTTAACATCTGGGTAACATAAATTATCAGATCTTTTTTTTTTTGGCTCGACATAGTTGGAAAGTGATTTTGAAATCCATGGAAAGCCATTAAATAACCTTTTCCCGGAATGTGTTTATCTCTGAACATTTACCTCTGTGACTGTAGGTTGTCCCCAAATAAGCTGACAGAACCCAACCTGGCAGGAAGCAGCAATGTCAGGAAAAACTAAGCCAAAATTATGTTCTCTTATGATCCTTCCCAACACAAGATGACCTCTCATTTATTCATTTTTAGGGCCCCTTTAAGATTAATTAAGATAAATTAAGATAACCTTTAATTTATATATTTATAGTTTTCAACAAAGAATTTCTTGTTCAGAATTACCAAAATGCGGAGAATCGACATATTACTCTCTAAATGACTTCTACTGGTTGGTTTTACTTTTAAGCCAAAATGGACATTTTGAGCATCCTTTTTGCTCCATTTCTTTCCCTTTCTCTGCTCTTTTATCACATTAGTGAGTCACTAACCCCCAGGCAGGATTGAGAAATGAAATAAATAGTAAAAAGAGATGTGTCTTTCCTTTACAGTGCTGGGGTCTCCACAGGACGTTGTCCATCCGTTTTGCTATTATCTGAGCTTGTTTCCTATCAAGCCTGCCGATTGGACACAGACACTTCCAATGTTCTTCCCTTCTGTTAATTTTAAATGGCACTGTTCATAAAACTTCAGACTCTAGTGCTTGCCTGTTCTAACAGAGGCCTTTTTGGGTTTGATGTACCAAGAGTTTCTTTTCCCTCTGCATTTTTAATAGAAATTAAAGTTGTAAATAGCATTAGTATGTACTAGAAACACCATCACTTTTTCAGATTCTAGTATTTATTGTGTATTAACACTCCAACTTTATAGAGATGTTTATGTATGTGTGAATGTATATATATATGTGCGTGTATGTGTTACTCATATATACATAGCACATATAGCATCACACACAACATGTATACATTCACATATGCTATACATAGCATATATGCATATATACACATGTGTATCCTTGTAGCATAGCATGTGTGCTTGCATGTTTTCACATGATATAGTGTGAAAAATTCTAGATTTATAGGAAGAAGCTTTGAATACTATTTGAGTCTTTTCTTTTTAGGATCTTGATCATGGACAAATTACAAAAGCAGCCATGGTCACCCTGCTTTTCCTTGGTGTAGAATTTGTCATAGACATCATGAGTGATAACCTAACACCCATTAAATAGTATCCCAAAGGTTTGGATGTTGAAGTTTTAATATGCTATTATATAGATAGACTCAGGACATTAATCTATCTTAGATAAACATATGTTTCTTTGTGTGCATAAATCACCTATATGCTTATCAAAGCATTATACATCACAATTATACAGACTCAATAAAACAGACAAACCTGGGATAGTGTGTGTGTACTTTGTTGTTCCCAATTAAAAATCCAATTAGACACAAAACATGTTTCAGTAATAATTTGCTTCATGTTGAAACTTCAAGTCTTCCAGATTTTCCATATTGACTACTTGGGGAAATAGGCACTTGAAAAGAGGTGTGTGAGTTTCATTTTTTTTTGTTTTTGTTTTTTAGCATGGCATTTGCTCTCATGTGTGTGAAGGGCTGCTCCAAACTGTATTCATTTCCTGGCAATGTTAGAATGTTTTCATAAGAGGAATTCAATACCCACAGCTTTCAGATAGGATCCAGAATAACACTTTGCAAACAAAGACAGTTTTCTTGGGGTTTCTCCTTCCTGAAATAAGAACAACAATGTGGCAGAGACCCCAAAGGGAAATATATTGTTCATGGAAAAAATTGCCTTCATCCACTCCTTCTATTTAAGGGAGCTCTCGCTGCCAGGTTGTAATGAAAACATAAAGATCTAATACAAAACTGATCTGGAGAACGGAGACAGGGGAAAGGAACCCGGAAAATACAGCTTCTAATCCAGATGTTAGCATTCACGGGTGGCTTTGTGAAAAATAGTCAGCAACCCCCTTCATCCTCTCTGAGGTCCTTACCCACAATCATCGGCAACATAGAACACTGCAAGACTGAAGGGCAGTGCACATGATTGAGTTAAACTGTGTTTATGCAGAATAAAAGAGCAAGGAGGAGGGGGTTCCTTTGCGGTGGCTAATCTAAGTGACAGAAATATCTAGAAGGTAGATGTATCGGTGTAAAACAGGTTTGAAAAATCACCCCTATTTTTTTAATTAGTGAAAAAAAACTTGCTGCTGCTAGATGTATTTAGGAATAAATCTCTAAAATTGAAAGACAAAGACTTTTTCTGCAGATGAAATGATATGTTGGTGTCTTGTTTGAAACTGGGCAGAAAAAGTGTTTGTTTGGGGGATAAAACAACCTCTGACAATTGTTCCAGACTTACAAATTGCCTAAAATAGTGCCTAAGGACGAATGTTAGAAAAACATACCTATTAGAGAGAGGTGAACAGACTTTCAGTCCATCCGCCATAGCCTTTTTGTGAATGTTTGGAATGTATTTTGGGGACAGAACTTACAACTTTACGTATTTGTAACTTTTCCTCTAGCAATTTGAAGCATCCCAGAGTCTGGATGCCTTCAAGAAGCTACCCCCCATCACACTTATATTTTCATTTTTTCTGTGTCCAACAAGGGAACGGTCCTGCCAGGGCTGTCATGTACCCTCTAGATTTCCGGATGGGGTGCAGCCCTCACACATGCCCTGTAGACAGTGGCACTGTGATTGAACCTGCATATACAATAAAGTAGCACAGAAGTCAAACCCATGGAATCTTAGCACATAGACTCATGTGGCACTGCTCAATCCAAGACCCATTTGACTTTCCCAGTGAAAATGTATTGATTTGGGTTTTAGGGTTATTTGTTTTAGTTTGTAGTCTCCCTAAAATGGACCCTAACACACTTCCTTGCTAGAACAGTAACAGGAGCTGGGAAGAACAGAAGAAAGGAACCAATGAATACCAGCTGCGGTGGAAGGCAGGGGCTATTCTGAGGTGAAACCCTGGAAATCAAAGCAAGACCTTTAAGGGTCCTTCTACCTGAGGGGACTCATGAATTTCCTGCTCACTGCCTCTGTCAATCAGTTGTTGGCTACATTACAGTTGAGTTCAGGGCAGGCGACTCATCTATGCATAAGCAGAACAGCACAGGCATGGGCTCATCAATAACACAGATGGTCTGGAAGCTGTTAGATAGAATGAGTAGCATTTAAGAAAAATGTTGAAAAATCAAAATAAATAGAAAAATACAGAAAAGTAAGAAGAACTTCTAGCATAAAAACTGGCATCAATGGCAATAACTCTGTGCTCTCATTATGTGCTATGCAATGTATATAAAAAGGGTGTTACTTTATATATTTTGTAACTTAAATACTGCAAATATATTTTATCATAAGTAGCATTGTAAATATGGGGATGTTAGCTGGGTATGGTGGCACATGTTATTAGTCCCAGCACTTGGGAAGCAGTAGCAGGTGGATCTCTGAGAGTTTGAGGCCAGCCTGCTCTACATAGTAAGTTTCAGGGTGGCCAGGTCTACACAGAGAAAACCTGTCTTCAAAACCAATAAAAATGCGTGTGTGGGTGCTTTAATATTGTTTATACATTTTATGCTCCCTTTATTAAATATCTCTATGTATTCTTCTTCTTCAAGACTACTACTCTTTATATATTATAATTTTATTTTCTTTAGGAATATCTATAATAATGGCTCAACCTATATCATGAGAGAATTGGAAGTATTATTTAAGTTTTTGCTTTATAGAAACCAGACAAAATAGTAAAACTCAAAGGCACTGTTTTACCAAATGACCGAATGCAAGCTTGTTGAAGGAGTAGACTTTTTCTAGATGAGCTAAAAGATTGCGTCCTCTCAAGTCATTTCTTTGTTTTGTGACATTTGCTTTGATGACAACATATCACAAGTGCATCTGCCATGACATTTGCTGATTGTGTTCTGGATCTCATATAATGGCAAGAAGGGACAGTAACTGTTTTCCCTACAGGAAGAAAATGAATATAACAGCCATCTAGGCATGGTCACATGTCTGTAATTCTATTACCTGGGAAGTGGAGGTAGGAGGATCCGGAGTTCAAGACTACCCTCATCTGATAGTGAGCTTGAGGTCAGCCTGAGTTACATGAAACTATGCTTCAAAACAAAAACCCAAGCTAGCCAGAAGAATGAAATACAGAAAATATACATATCAATTGGAAGCAAAAATTTCCTCTCTGCTGTTATAGTATTTTAATGATTCATGCTATAAAAAAATCTCAAACATATTTAGAATGCCTATATTCAAGTATGAGAATATATAATGTAATGTGTATTCAAAATGAGATTGTCTATTGTTGTAGTTACTTTTTATTGTTATGTTAAGACAACCATGACCTAGGCAACAAATAGAAGAAACAACTTATTGGAATCTCACAGTTCCAGAGGGTTAGAGATCATGACCCTCATGGCAAGAAGCCAGGCAGCGACAGACAGGCATTGGTGCTGGAGCAGCAACTGAGAGCTTGCATCCTTATCTACAGTTGGGGGCTGAGAGAGAACTAGCTGGGAATCATGTGGGCCTTTGAAAGCTCAAAGCCCATTCCCAGTAACACACCTTCTCTAGGAAGGCCATGCCTCCTAATCCATCCTAAGTAGTTCCACCAACTGGAGATAGCTAGCATTCGAATATATGAGTTTACAGGGGATATTTTTATTTAAACCATCACATTTTTATAATATTCATATGTAAATAATTATATTGTTCTCAACTATATACTATACAGATATTATTTAAATATATTTGCAATATATAACACAGATCTGCATCTTTAATAAGATAATAATTTGACTTTGTGGTGTCATAGGACTTAGAGTTTATCTTGATATTTTATTTATGTCTATAAAATACTTTATTATCATTATATGACCGAGTTATAGATAAGCATGATAATTTATGAAGAAAACACTTTTGGTAGCTTAACTTTCCTCGTCTGAAATGCAAATCTCACAATTTAAATATCAGTTTGCATCTCTGCCATATTCTGGAATTTATTAGCCACAACAAGTGAGCAAATAAACTCAGACAACAACTAAAATGTTTTTCATACTTTAATTTATTGATTCTTTAAATCATATTCAGTAAGGCAAAAATAAATGTGATGAGTTCATTTCAGTTTCCAATTGTAAAACAAATGACTAAGAATCGTCAATTGCATTTTATATTAAATGCTAGTGAATGGACCTTTTCTGGAATGACTAGGGGCTTCTGCTGGAAATCTGAAAGAAAGTAGACATGATAATCATGGTCTTCTGGTTATAAGCTGCCCATTCAAAAGTTGGTCTCCTGGTTACAAGCTACCTAGCCAAGAACTGAAAAGTAGCACTGACTTCCTCAGACCATTAGATGAGATGATACCCCACCTACAGCCACTGAAAACTAGCCACTTTAACTGCTCAGTACTGATTTCTAACGTAGGAATTTACTCGTGTACTTTGTGACATTCCTGATGACGATCACGAACAAGTCAAGCTTTCGCTGGGGGAGCCGACTTCACTAAGCCGGAGCATATTGAAAAGTACTCACTTCAATTTCATTTTAAAGGGGAGTCTAGAATTGATTTTTTAAAAGCCCATTTCTGATGGGTGGAGAGGAAAGGGGGATTAAGAAGTTTCTAGAACTTTTGAAATCATTTTTAAAATAGAATCTATACTTTATTCACCTTTGACTAAGACTGTAACCACTGGGAAAACATGTTTTCTTTCTTTTTTTCTATTTTTTTTCTAGTAGGAGAACCCACGACTTCTGGGTCAACGGATCACCCTGTGAAAGTATGTCATTGTTTAAGATTTGTTACTTCTCTGTTGACATGCTAAACCTCACAACCAAAACAACATGGAGGAGGAAGGTATTTAATGGGCTTACAAATTTGTCCTTTAGCAAGAGAACCCAAGGCAGAACCCAAGGGGCAGGAGCTGAAGTAGGGGGCACAGGAATGCTGTCCACCATCTTGCTTTCACTAGATTGCCCAGTCTGCTTTTTTATACAGCCCAAGCCTACTTGACCAGGTTTGATGCTGCATGCAGTAGGCAGTGCCCTCCCACATCAATCAGCTGTCAAGAAAATTCCCCCAGAGATCTACCCACAGGCCAATCTGATGTAGGCAATTCATTCAACTGTTTAGGTTTGTGTCAAGTTGCCAAAAACTAAAGTATGACAGCATCTCACACAGCCATGTGTGTCCGTATTACTATCTTCAACCAATGGCATTTAAGGTAATGTAAGCAACTCTTCAAAGTTTCTTTAACATAGATGACCATGTTAATTCTTTTTCAGAAGACTTTTATAATGGTGCAGTACTCAAAGTAGAGGTATATAGACATCTTCACCCATGAAGAGGACACTTCATGGCCAGAAGAAGCCAGAACTTCATTATCACCATATACCACGCTCCAGCAAACTCTCTATTCTTGAAAGAATGTATTTTTATTTTGTTTAAGCTATTAGTTTCTCTTATTTGCTCAAATTTTGTTTATGCTGCCAACCTAACACTAAATGGCATCCTGCTCCATTGTTCTTGGACCAATCCTTTATCAGAAATTTAAAACAAAACCTGTTTTGACAGAATACAAGACAGAAGATTTCACAGGGTCAAGACTTGAAGACGCCGCAGAAATTGCATTTCATAGCGGAAAGCTCTCTCACAGCAGAATAGCGTTCTTTACAAAGATTGCTGATCAGAGATCATCCCACTGTTCACTGTGCAAATACCAAAGTCTTATGAGTTTTGCTTTCATTTTTATCCACCAATTGCCCTTGGATTTCTTCCTGCCAAATGCCTTGGCCGCATAATACAATAATAAGTATGAAAACTTTCCAATGAGCTAACTGTCAATGTCAGAAGCTTTGGCACTTGAAAACGTACCATCAACATAGCCTGAAAACCATCAGCTGTTAAAATCCAATATATGGAGGCTGCTTTTGATTTTAAAATAGTTATGCTGTCAAATATGTATCGATCATTGCCAACAAAGTTCGAAAGCAAAACCATCGTTGTTACCAAATATTACCAAATATATTGTGTTCATTGGTCTTGGAGTGAACTGATTCCCGAAAATCAAGGATTTTCCCATGCATGCTTCCATGGAATGCTTTAAAAAACAAACAAACAAACAAAAAAAGCAAAAACAAAACAGAACAACAACAACAACAAAAACAGAGAAATTCTCCAGGTGGGAACTAAATAGCCCAGGTGCTGCTGTTGTTCTCTGCGATTCCATTGTCAGAGTCAAATGCTGGCAAATTTTGGATGCTGAGGTTGTAGTTGCTAGATCATAAATCTCAGCTCCTCTTTAAGTTCAACTGCCAAGATCATCGTTAGCTTCGCAGACCAGCTGGTTGTTACTCATTGACCCCTTCTGCCTATGTGTTGAAGTCTTCTAATTTGGAAGAGTGAAACAGGGTTCCTGGGAGAGAGTGACCCTGCATTGTGATGAGATGGTAGCTCAGACAAGACCGCATCCCCTCTCCATTCTCACTCCAGCAGCTAGGATGCAGGCTCTCAGTGATTTCTGTAGGAAATGTAGGGGATCCTGTGATCTCTTTGCTATGTAATGCAATCTTTGCCGTGTGCCCCCTGATCTACTTCCAGGAGAGTTTCACAGAGTACCAGCATGGAAAGGCATTTTCTCTAGCCTCTGCCTTCTCATGTTTTACATTCTTTGGGACAGGAGGTGCTGTTCCCTCTCAGGAACTCTGCTATGCTGTGCTGGCCTGTAAGCTACTCCGCAGGGATGAGTCCCAAAACCTAAATAAAGGATGAACATGACCATAGTGGGCGTAAATGTGGTGAGCCCACTGAGCACGTTGAAATCATCTGTATGCAAGGTTGATTGCATGTTTATAAACATGCCATGTTATATACCATATCAAAAAGCTTAAATTATGAATGATTAATATGACAAAATGTAACACCCAATTGTGAAAACGATGCTCCACAAGTGAGGGACACAGAAATTTCTTAAAAGAGCAACACAAACCAAAAAATGAATAAACAACAACAACATCCCTAAAGTTAGCATAAGGCATCACTTGAGATTTCCTTCTAAACTTGCAGCAAATGTAAATCTCATCATTCTTGTTCAATTTGGTATCAAAAATCTTAAGACAAGTCTAAAACACCAATAGCTGAAGAAGAAATGAATCCATCTTCATATAACATCAGGTAGATGGTTGTGTGTGAATTATCAAGAATAGTATAAAAATGTATGTAGAAGATTTGGTAAGGTTGAAAGACATTAGATCAATATGTAATAACTGTTAAAACAGTAGAAATAAAGATCAAGTAGAACCAAACTATGAAAGAAAGCACCCATGTAAATACTTAGGTCTTTACAACTTTTTAAATTAAGAAAGTCACAAGATCTTTCTTCATGGTGAAATTAGATGAAGAAAGACCATGACTTAGAGTGGAATCCAATGTTCATGGACTGGAAGTATCAACATAGTCAAGTCTTCTCCCTAAATTGATTAATGCAGACATACAACATTGCGTATGCTATAAATCAACTCAATGCTGTTGTCTGATACTGTTCCTTCTAATCCTTCTAGTAACAGGTCTATTAGTTGTTGAAAGAAATATCAGTGGCCCCAGTTCTAACTTTCTCTGTGTATTTTTCCTTTCATTCTTGTGACTTTTGCTTCATAAAGTTTTAAGTAAGCCCTAAAATTTGATGCATACTATAGCCAATGTGTTTGCTGGATAATCCTTTTAGGATTATGTATTACCTGATATTATTAATTATTAATAATCCTTAGTAATATTTTGACTCTGAAGTTGAGTTTGAATAGTATTCATTTATTCATTCCTATGGTTTCTGTTATGTTCCTAAAATTGATACTTGTGCAATGTATTTTTGTAGCTCTTTCTTTTAGCTTGCCTATGTTGGGAGGTTCTGTGAGAATTTCTTTTAGATAGTAGTTGGTTAGGCTATGTTTTCTTTACACTGATTCTCTGTTACCTGTGCTTTAACTAAAGTATTTACACATATGTATTTAAAGTAACTCAAGGAGTAAGAACTGAATTCTGTCCTTTTATCATGTCTTTCTCTCAGCATTCCTTGCTTCTTTCTCCCCTTCTGTTTTTTGCTAATATTTCTGTGTTACTTAGGCATCCATGTTTAATTATAATTTTGAGTATGTACATGTGTTTTCTTTCATTGTTTTTCTATACACAACATAATATACTAATATCAAACTTCTACCATGGAGTAAAGTGTGTAAAATTTCATTTGCAACACTTTATTGTTCTTACATTCGAAATAAAAATAGAATATATTTCCTCTGTGTAGTAATAGAGTGAAAGGGGAGCGGGCCCTGCTTTTCGTCCAGCCTAGCTCCCGCACGGCTAGCTTATACCCCGAAATAACAACACACAAA
>LOEQ01005824.1:52678-81748 GCA_001685075.1 Bramus lutescens | reverse complement strand
AACCAATGAAAGTAACACATAGACAGATGACCCTCCTACATCACCTCTGTGTACACTGACCAGTCCATTAGATGACATTATACTTATTTTCAAATGTGATATGAGATTCCTCTCTGTATGCTGTGATTACCATTGATGAATAAAGAAAACTGTCTTGAGCCCATGATAGGGCAGAACTTAGGTAGATGGGGAAAACTAAACTGAATGCTGGAAAAAAGAAAGATGGAGTAAGAGAGAGATATGTAGCCCCACCGGACACAGATGCCAGAACTTTACTTAGTAAGCCACAGGCATGTGGCAATACACAGATTAATGGAAATGGGTTAAATTAAGATGTAAGAGTTAGCCAATAAGAATCTAGAGCTAATGGACCAAGCAGTGATTTAATTAGTACAGTTTTGTGTGATTATTTTGGTTCTGGGCAGCTGGGAAATGAACAAGCAGCCTTCTTCATTTGACAGGTGTCAAATATAAACTGTATCTTTCAGAGAAGGACTGTCTGCCATATTTACTCCTATTTCTACCTGTTCTGTCTATCTTACTTTCAAAGGCCCAATTTTCTCTTTATAATCATTTTGTTTATGTCTTCAAACCTACTTGGTTTTTTTTTTCTTCTTGGAGCTGATTTGCTGGTGGCAACTCATGTCAGTCAGTTTTTCTTTGTGTATATCTTCAGTATCTCTGCATGTCTGAAAGATGACTCCATAGATGTAGGCTTCTGGGCTGATCTCTTTTTGTTTTTAGCACTTGAAGGTGAATTGGCATTTTACTTGGGTTTCTACTATTTCAGATGTATCCGTAGCCTGTACAGATTAGTGTCTCCCCTTAACAGGCACACTCTCTGGGACGGTATTAAACTGTTATGTTTGTTTATTCTTTAATAGGCCATGTTTGACATTTATTTTATATCTTGGTCAGATTTTTCTGAAGCACCAGGGAACTAGCAATCTACCATCAAGGTATCCCCCAGACAGGATCTTTCTTTGGTACCCAGCTTGAGTTTTCTCACTTTGTATCTCAGTTAGACCTTAACCTTGTTATCTGCCTGCCTCAGTCTCCTAAATAACCAGAATACAATCCTATACCTCCTGCCATGGCTGGGTTTTGTTTATTCTGTTTTAAGCAGCCTTAATTCAGTTTTTTGAATCAATGGGATTATGTTTCTCATCAAATTTGAGAATATCTGGCTGTAACTTCCTTCTAGTGGGTTATCAGGCCCACAGCCTTTGATCTTCTATCCTTTTGGAGGTCATCTACACAGAAGGTGGCCTTCTTGTCAGCACCCATAATTCTTTCAGCTTCTGCTTCTTCCTTTGCTCGTGTTTAATTCTTTCTCTAAATTCTTCCTGTTGGTTGGACTGGATTAACCTTAGATTTGACCTCACATTTACTTTTTCTCTTCTCAGTCATCTTTTTCGGGTCCACACAGAAAGATTCTCATTTCATTTCCGCAATTTCTACATGGTTGAAGTTTTATAACTCTGTGTTTTTTTTTCTGAGATTTTCTGTTGCTTCCAGAAGAATTGTTACTGGTGGTAGGCTTGTGTAATGATTGCTTCACACATCACAAGTCAATTCCAGCAATTTATTCACATCAGTGTTGAATAGTCACCTTTCCTCATGCAAATTGTGTCTTTAATGTTCCTTGGTCTAGGTGTTGGGGGTATAAAGGAAAATACGCATGTTTTTATTTATTAGCCCACATTCTTTAACTCTTACATTATCTGATATTCCCAAGGGAAGACCCTAATTTCTACCTTTAAACTTGGTCCTGAGTTCACACTAATCACACAACCCTTTTGTCCACCCTCCACCCTTCCCATAAACCTATATTTTGGTTCTTACCAAGTTTTAGACAGAAGTTCCTATTTGTTTTAAGACAGTGTTTAAAAATATAAGTTATAATAATTTCCTCCAAAGAATTATGATGCCTTTTAGGGAGCAGGAAAGCAGCTGAGGAGTTTGCAAAGATAAACTGAGGGTCAAAAAAAACCTCAGCTACAAAAAAGCTCCTCACAGCTCTCAACTGTTATTAAGCCATTCTGAGAAGATTCAACTTCACCTTTTTGGAGTTCAATTTTTTAGTGATGAGAGCAATAAGAACTATGGTAGACCATTATGCCAAATATTAAAAATAATCTTTCAATATCCCCCTGCCATTGTCTGCTTTCTCTGATAGTATCAGAGGGGTTTTTATATTAAATAAAAGAAAATGATTTCAGATAAAATAGTCACACAGTAGTTAATCATAAAAATAATTTTAACTACATGATGCATTGGTCACTTAGAAAAAGAAAAGTCTTAGCTAATATGTCATTATGAAACTTTTATCTGCTTACTATTGACTACAAATATTACTAATATCCCAAACCTTTTTGTTTTAATTTTAAGAAACTCAATCTCCAATAGTGGTGTCTTGTTTTGTTCATGTATCAACTGTTCTAACCTTTACATCAAGCTGGATGACTTTTTATTGCATTAACTTATTTCTGCCATATCACCTGCTGGATGGGCTCACCCTGACTTAAATAATCTCAGTTTCATTTTATCATAGATTTTATTCTTGAAATATGCAAGGGCAACACTACCCTTTGAGTTTGTATTCACACCCAAGTTTTGTTTCTCTGAGGGTGTATGTGTAGGAAGTGCCTACTATATTCTAGTAAACACTAATTTGTGACCTGAAAAGTAACTGGTAATTGGTCTACCTGTGAGCTTGAATGAATGCTAGTGTGATCTCTATCCTTTGTTCACAGTACAGGGTACTGATTCAGAAAGGAGAGGAATGATCCTTCCCCAAGTCCTTTTTCTGCCCAGGTAATGATGGTTTGTTGAATGACTTAGTCTTTGGTATAATATGGCAAAAGAGAAGCCTTTGATATTGCATCTTTCTATAAAATAATTCTTCTTTCTAGGTATCAGGATTGATATAATCACATAAAAGAAATTGGTTACACAATACCAAGTTGTCAGTTGGTAAATACCAATTTACCAAGAAATTATATACTTAATATGGTTTCATCAGGTTGTACTTATATATTTAGAACTGCATGTCTGTGCGTGTGTGTGTGCGCACAGGTGTGTATGTAACAGTAAAAGGAAAAGAGGCTTTAAATTTGAGAGTAAGCAAGGTACATACTGGAAGAATTGGAGAGAAGAAAGGGGGTTATTACTATAGTTTAGTTTTAAAACAAGAGGGAAATATGCTTATTTACATTAAAAATTTTAAAGTAATATATAGCAGCAGAGCACCTGGTGCAGCTGTAATGAATGGCCTCCTCCCAGTTCCCTGTACTTACCTAAGCCAGGGAGCAGCAACCTGGAATCCCCGTGAAAGGAAGTTGATAGGTGTCTTCCTGTTGTCAAGTGATCTATACGGGTATTTGTCTTATTACCAGACCTCTCCAGATGGTTGATTTAAACATAAAACTTGATACAATCTAGAATCACCCTGGAAGAGGGCATCAGTTGAGTAATTATCTAGATCAGGTTGACCTCCAAGCATAAATGAAGGAGATGTGTGGATTGTTTATTGACATGGGAGGACACAGCCTTCCTGGATGCCACTCTTCCCTGGGCTGGGCCCTTAACTGTTCAGAGTAAAGAAAGCTAAGTAAATTCAAGCCACTTAGCAAACAAATATCTTGGGTGAAATTCTTTCTCTATGCTCCTGACTAAGATGATGGTGTGATAAGATGCTTTGAGTTCCTGCCTCAACTTCTCCTCAGTGATAAACTTAAACATGGTATAAGTCAAATAAACTCCTCTGTTTTTTTTTGTGTTGCCTTTGGTCAGGATATATCATGACAACATAAATGAAACTGGAATACCCTGACAAAACAGCTCATGGAAGGAAGTTTTATGTTGTTTTGGGAAATTTCGGTACACATAGTTCACCATGGTGAGAAAGTCATGGTGGCAGGGGTTTGAGGAAGATGGCTCCATGACATCTTAAGTCAGGAGACAATGATCAATGCTAGAATCAGATTATTTTCTCCTTTTTTAGCCAGTCTTGGACCCCAGAGCATGGAAAGACACTATGCACATCAGGACTGGTCTTTCCCCCTAGTTAAATCTCTCTGGAGATGGTCTCATGGATGCATCCAAAGATGTATCTCCAAAGTCATTCCATTTAGAGTTATGTTGACAGAGAAGATTGATGGTTGCAAGCCCCTTTACTTAGTCTTTCTCCTCAACATTCCCTTCCCTAGCAACTGAAGTGAGTCATAAAGATGAAACAAATTCTGGAAAGAGGAGGCCATAATGTAGAGAGAATCTGCCTATTAGTTGGTTGATGTCGGACTCCCCTCTGTATGCTGTGAATATGACTGGTTAATGAATAAAGAATCTGTCTTGGCCTGTGATAGGATAGAGTAGAGCTGGGGGGAGGAACCTAAACTGAATGCTGGGAGAAAGAAGACAGAGTCAGGGGGTCGCCATATAGCCACGAGAAGGGAAAGACATGAGCTGCCAGTTGGAACTTTGTTGGTGGGCCATGAGCCTCATGGTAAAATATAAAATAATGGAAATGGGTTAATTTAAGATATGATTTAGTCAGAAATACGCTAAAGATATTGGCCAAACAGTATTGCATATAATATAGTTTCTGTGTGGTTATTTTGGTTCTGGGCAGCTGGGAACAAACAACTGGCCTCCTATTACAGTTGATTTCTAGGTCACATGTTTTTAAAGCCACTCTTGGCTTTGAGACAGAATGTGTTTTTCCGTTAGTTCTTACAAATACCTAGTAATAGCCATCTGTGATAGATTATCAACTCAGACATGAGTGGCCTTGTTATGGCAACTGTGAAGATAAGTGTGTGTCTTTGAACTTTACTTTTCTGCCTTCAAGTATCTAGGCTGTTTTTACATAATCATAGCAACCGTGGTTGTGCTCTTACTAGGTACATATCATTCCCTGTAACAGCCACAGTAACCCTATTCTGTAGACGAGAGCAGAGTCGACAAGTTCAGCAGTCCACTGAAACCTGTATGCTTGCTTGTCAGCAAAACTGAATTCAAGCTCAAGCTCATTGTTATTATTCCCTTCCCCAACTTCTGAGTTGGTGGACTGCTTCCAGAGTGCACTGGGGACTTGGCAGCTCTACTTCTTTGGCAGTGGACTTAGAGGTGTTATTGACTCTGGTAACTTCAAGTCCAGAGATACGGCACTCCATGGCAAGCCCTCTCAGATAATCTAGATAAGTATGTGATTAGGATGGGGATTTGAAAATTGGCAAAGTGGGCGGGCTTTAGAAGGAAGAAGGATCAGGATAAATTCTTCACTTGCCTTCCAAACAGAGGGTAAAGGGGCCAGGAGAGTTTGCCAGACCCTAATTACACAGAACTATGGCAGGGCGTCCCTTTCCACTGCCATTGTCCCTCATTGGTATCCATAGGGGAAATGATTCTAGAATTCTTCAGGGCTATCAAAATCAAATTTGTAGGTGCTCAACTCTACATAAAATTGCACAGGGCCTGTGTAGCACTGTTCTAACAACACCCCGTGCTTGAAATGTTTCTGGATGACCTGTGCTGCTGAGTGCAATGGAAATGTTGTGTGGACACTTGTGTTTGGGAACAATGACAAGAAACATTCTCTAAATATTCAGATGAATTGATTTTTTTCAATCTACAGGTTAGTTGAATCTGTAGATCCAAGAATACAGAGCGATAACTCAATTTCTTGTAAGTGAGGGAGAAAGGAAAGCGTGGGTTTTTGTTCAAAGTTCTTCCATCTGGATCCTGATCTCAAACACAGAATCAGGTGAATTTCTTTAATTTTACAGACTCCATTTTCTAGAAGCATTTTAGAATTTCAGAAAACCTGAGCAGATGGTAGAGATGTGGCTAGCTTGTGTATACTGTCATCGGTGTGAGCATACACTGGTGTCGTGTATTTGTACTAACTGATTAACAAATGCTATACATTGTAGTAGACTGGTCCACAGCTTCATTAGAGTTCACTCTGGGCTGTGCAGGAGTCTAGGTTCAGCTGATACCCAAACTTGTGTATACATCATTACAACAACATACAGAATAATTCAATTGCTTTGAAATTCCCTTTGATAGTAAGGTGTGGCTTAGTGGGAGAGGTGCAAGGACCTAGAACGGATATCCAGGAACCTTCCCCAAGACTCCTAAATCTATCTATTTATTTTTAGCTTTTCAATAAACTGGGACTTCTTCAGTTTACTGGACTTGGTGTATTTAACAATGGTTGCCTTTCTCTGTCCAAGTTGAAATCGGAGAGATTTTTCTCAAACCTACTCTCAAAGCTGTGGATTTCCCAGAAAGATTGAAATGTAGGCCTTGGAAAATGGACCACCATGTACCTTTACTCTCAAGCTAGCTCACAGACATCTTCTAGCTATTACTCCACTGCTCTTGAGTGGAAATGCTGGGAAGCAAACCCAAGGCTTGCCAATCCTTAAGTCAGTCACTAACAGTCTCAGGATGGAGCTCAGTGGGTGAGAGCTCAATTCAACCACCATCTTGGAGTTTATGTTAGAAATGTGGATCCTTCTATTCTGTCCCTGACCTTCTGGTGGCTCTGGGGTAACAGATGTCCTCTATTACATACTCCAGCTTGGGGCATTCTCCCAAGTGTGGATGGAGTGCCGCAGAGACGTGTGACCATGCACTTAAACCTCTGAAACTATGATACAAAGTAAACATTCTTACCTTTTAAATTGATCATCTTTGGTCCTGTGTGATGATGATGATGATGGCCAAGTTGACCAACAGAGTGATGGTACACGCTGCCTTTCTTCGGCCACCCTGACTGACAAGTACAGTATAAATGACGTGGCTGACATCATCAACAAAAGGACCTGACTGTCAACGTTTGAAATGTAACTAATGATGCCAAAAGTGGCAAATTATTCCTAGCACTGGGCTTCTGACTTGCTAGCCTGTGTGTCTTCCATTACTTTCTAATTTCTGTTTTTACTGGATTCATTGCCCCCCCAGCCTTACCTCTGTATTTTACAAAACTAAAGAAACCCAAAATAATCAAATCATGGGATTTGGTGAGTATTATCATTTCTCTTCATCTTATTTTTAGGGCTCTTCATGCTTGCCATACTTTTGAATTTCCAGTATCCATTACATGTCCTTTTGTTATCATGTGCTAACTGGAAATTCTAAAGCAGAGCAAGCATGAAGAACTAAAGAAATATGAAGAGGAAATGATAACACATGCAAAATCTTGTAATTTGATTTATTTAGATTTTTTAATTTTATAGAATACAGAAGTTAGAACTCATGTATTAAAAAGTAGAAATTGATTACTAAGCTTAATGTAAGCCAACACATAACCCATGCAAAAACTATTTGAATAGCAACAACAACAACAATAATAGACACAAATGAACTTCCAAGGAAAATAGTTCCTTTTCTCTTTGTTCCCTTTACTTCTGTTTGTGCTCCCTCTGTTCCTTCGTCCATACCTCCCTCCCTCTTCCTTTCCTTCTCTCCTTTCCTTCCTTCCTTTGGTTGTTTCTTTCAAACCAACTGAATATGAGTGACATCACCCATGGGAAAGCTCACATGTATAACATGTTGGACCTAGAAGTAGGACTGCTAACTCTACTGTGTTTCTTTGAATGTGTTTGTGCCTGTATGTATGTGTTTGCACTCATATATGTGTGCATGTATATATGTGTGTGTATATGTGTATTTCATATGCACATATGTATGGATACATATGCATATTACATGCGTGTATGTTTATTTCCATGTATGTGTGCGTTATCAGAACATTCTGGAGGAAATGCGGACTATTTTTCCACTTGCCATATGCTGAGACACAAGGCTTGTTCAGTAGCACTGGTGTGAGCTATTCCCAGTTGTAAGGGTACAGCAACACTAATCCATTAAAAAGGCAACTATATTGGGATCAAGCAAGTCCCAAGAGAAAACACAATCTTCACACCAGCATCTGTTTTTAATTAGGATTGCTTAGTGGCAATTTTATCCAATAATTTAGTTAAATTTCCTTCCTAAAGTATAAATATCCACTGCAGGCCCACACTTGAAGTTAAACCAATAACTGCACTATCATAAATTATTTCATAATTATATATTGATTATATATTGATGAACAGAAACAGGTTACAAGACATCATTTTCCATATCACTGGTAGAAAAATCATGTTTCTACTTTTTAAAAAATAAGTCTTTGTTTTTGTATGAAATATATTTTATCATAATAGATGATTTCAAGAAAACATCTTTTTCTTTTAAAAGTACATTATATAAGCAAGATGCTTGGCTCATATCTTGTCCCTTTAAATAAGCTCAGGGTTTTTTATGTAAAATCCTTTTGTTGAGTTGTAAGGACTGGGCCACACTTTGTTCTGTTTTCAGGCCTGGTTAGAGAACACATAAGGCCGAGAGTCATCATGGCCCTTCCAGTCAGCTGGCTTCCGGCTTGTGCTGTAACTCTGACTGGCTGTCTGTAGCTTTTTTTGGTCTGTGGCTTCTTCCTCCCACATGCTACTTACCGTGGACTAATGTGTGTTGACTCTATGTTCTAGAATTCTCAGCCATCTGATCTGGAGTGCTTTGTTCCATTTCAGTAACAGTAGCCTAACTTTGCCTGAGAATATAGAGTCCCTGTATACATACCTGCCTATTCTTATGTTCATTAATTCATCAGAGCTCTCTCAAAGGCAGTGGAAGTTTAGGGCTCAGTTATGCTCTTGGTATTGTGTGCTGGTTTTATCTCTCTGTGGGAAAAGTCATGTATTCAATACATAAATGGAAATGTGGACCAGTACAACATTTATTTCACCAGGCATCACTTAGAAACACAGCTCATCAGTTCTCTGGGAAGAATCTGTGTTCAGTGACACTAGGGGCAGCCTGAAACAACACTTGTCAGAAAGTAGGTCTAAGCATCTGTCCCCAGCTTTCTCTTCAGACTCATTGAGCAGCATCTCCTGAGTTGTTTGTAAATCGGTCACAAGTGAAATCTGGTTGACCATAACCAAGCCAAACTACTAAATGTCATTTGGAGCCTGAGATTCAATGAAACAGCTTCTTAGTTAGTAAAGGTAGTACTTAAAGACTGTTAACGTTCTAAGACCATTGATCCTTTCTATTTTTACTGAGAAACCACTTAATCCTGTGGCATTAACAAGGGAAAAGCCAGTCAGCGTCTGGTGGGAAAGGCTCCTTGATGCCTCCTTGATATCAGGCTTCTCCTCACTTCCTCGCATGCCTTCTTCTTGTCTTCCTGTATAAACACACACACACACACACACACACACACACACACACTCACACACACACGTGTCACCATCCTGGTCATCACTCTGTTTCATCTTTGTAAGAGGATACCTCTTTGTCTTGACAACACCCTTAAAGTGAAAAGCGGAGGGGGCAGAAGAGTTCAACACTCAGAAATCTTTAGACCTCAATGTAGATAGATGTTTCTGACCCTCCAACAGTTCCGAATAAATGTGCCGAGACTTATATTAATTATAAATGCTTGGCTGATATCCCAGGCTTATTACTAACTAGCTCTTACAACTTAATAATTTCTATTCATCTATGTCCTGCCCCGAGACTTGTGGCTTTTATCTCTGTTCCATTTTGTGTGTCTGACTCATTCTACATCTGACTGGCAACTCCCTAGACTCTGCCCTTCTTCATCCCAGACTTCTTAATTTGGTTGTCCCACTTATACTTCCTGCCTTGTTTCTGGTCAGTCATCTTTTTATTGAACAAACTTATGTGTCAAATCTTTACAGTGTGCAGAATTTATTCCACAGCACCCTAAGTACTGGATTTGTTGGTCAGCTTGTTTATCTGAGCCAAATATCCTAAAGGTGATCATGCTGATCTTTAGATTCCCATCAGGGATTTACAAACACACACACACACACACACACACACACACACACACACACACATGCAATGGTGGCAAAATGGTTTAGCAAACCAATTAGGAACTATATATAAATAGCTATTTTACAACCCTGGATAATTTTTACATGTATCTTTGAAAGAAAACATATGCAAGTACTATATGAGATATCCTTAGCTTTGTGCATCTAATTTTAGAAGTCACTGTGGTAATGTGTGGCAATTGTCCGCAGTCAATGAGAAGGAAAGAAGCTGGGAATCTGCCAACCTACAGTGCTTGACCTGATATTATCATACCTTAATGACCTGAAATTATCCTGAAAGATATTTTTTAAACAGGGAGTGAAAGTTGAGTCAGTATTACATTGCCACACTCTTTGATAAAAGCCAGGCATGATGGAGCACCATCAAATTACCAGAAAGTGATTGATCAGCAAACTGAGGTACCTTAAAGGACCCAGGTACCCTCTCATGTTGCTTTCCTACAGGGTGAAGAGATGGTTCCCAACACCCTCTGTCATTTGTACCTTACCACAGACTTTCAGCTTTGGTCTGTTTGGTGCTTACCCAAATTGTCATGTCTATGATAACAAAATTATCATTTAGACTGCATGTAGAACAGTGCAGGACCAAAAGAGGGGATGAAAAGAAAGTAAATGTGCCAACCCAAAGTGATGAAATGGGGCAATTATGAACACTATGAAATTTTATTTGTATAACGAGATCTCATTTTCTGATGTTAAATATCGGTATGTTTACACAGTGGCTGGTTTTATTTATCTTTCTGTCTACGAATTTATTAACAAAAGTTTGCTTGAACGAGAGATGTCCATGCAGATCCTTTCTTTAGGGGAAAGGTCAAGCTTATTGGCTATGTGCCAACTCACTACCTGACAATCAAGTAAAACGCAGAGGATAGAAACAAAATATATTCGTATGACTACATATTTTGGACAAAAGAAATTTCCTTTTAAATTTTTGCTGGTGGTCTCTGCAGTTCTGCAATGTTACAGACAACTGATATTGGAAAGCAGGAAGAAGACAGCTGAAGAGATGCACTGGATGAGAACAGAGGAACTCATTTAGTCAGACCAACTGAAACGTGCTGTGACTTTTATAGTTACACATTTTCTCCCCAGTTGTCTACAAGCACCTACTTATGCATGATCAGATCCTTATAAGGTTTATAATAAACTCGCAGAAGACATTTTTCCTTTTTGGTGAATTGAATTAAACTAGCTTTCACGTTCACACTGCAATATTCACTTACCCAATGGAATGAGTCTCTGTCTTTATTTCTCTTTGTAGCCTTGCATGAGTTTGGCCGGTATTAGTTACCAAGGATATGGTAAAGCAAGTTAGGCTATAGTGAGCTGATGTAGCGGACCAAATAGAGCATGGCTCGAAAAAGAGCCCCAAGGGTAGTTAATAGTAGTCAATAGTTAAGAAAACCTGTTTAAGAATTTGGTATTTATTCACCTTGAAAAAAATACTTTCCCTTGAAAACTGTAACACCAGCTTCTCAGCAATCACCCTTGTGTTGAAAATACCAGAACAAACGAGAACACAGTCCTCACCGCTTACTACAGCAAGCTTGGAGAACTTGGGTCATCCCTGGAACTTGCTTCTTGATAGAATCAGGTCAATAACATCCACCATGCTTACCACCTTGTGTTTTCTAATATAGAACAATAAAATCTGTAGGACCAATTATAAGTTATATAAACTCAGTAACCACTTAATTAATATGCAAATAAAATCAAAAACACAATGAATGATTTTGTGCTTACCAGTGGCTAATAAATGGGGGTGTTTATTAGGTCTGAAATACATCTCTTCTAAAAGCATAGGTTCAGCAAATGGAAACCTCTAAGGATTTAATATTTCTTTAATGGATGACAAGAATTCAGAATGTTAACTATTTAAGTTTGTCTTGAGTGGCTTTCCTTTGCCTCACGATATTGCCTTGTTTATCCTCTTGATTTATCCTCCTGTCCCACTTCAGCAGGCTATGCACTTTAATGCCATCTTGTTTATGGGGACTAATAAAAGAAAATTCTCTGCAATGGGAGATTTGCTTTATTTAAATGCAAATTAAAACTATATTCTTTCAGTTACAGGCCAAGATTATAAACACACGCTGCTTCACAATTTCAGGCCAAAGTGAGAGCACTTTTCCTCCCCCTCGTAATGAAACTGATTGCATTCTTGTAAAATGGTGCAACTAATTGAGCTGTGACATTTATATTATCTCATGCATGCTTTATGCTGCTTTTTTGAAAAAAATAAGGAAAATAACATTGTATATAAGAAATGGAGAGGAATGCCTAAATTGCTAGGCTGGGAAAAGCATTGACTGACTTGCTGTATTAAGAAACAGGAATGCCTTTTGTCTTATGGTTTGAATGCTGTGGCTGGACAAATGTTCAGTCACTTCTTCACTGTGTCAAGAAAGAATAATAATTATCCTAAAGGGAAAATATAGACAGATGAATGCAATAATTTGCCAAATGAATTAAAGAATTTGAAAATTAAGGAGCCAAACCTGGTCATTATCTGTAGATATAAATCTGCTCCTTCTATTAGAACTCACCTTGAGCACATGCAGGTCACCACAAATAAAGCCCTGTACCTTGCTCCGAAGGTAAACAATCTTTGAAAGAAATGAATGTTGTCTCTGCACTTAAAGACAACAAAGCTGGCCTATAAACACAGGCCTGTAAAGTTCTTAGCAATATTTTTAAATCTATCCTTCTTATGAATCAAAACAAAATATAGTCTTCACGGAAGAGGTGGTTCTTTTGTTCTCTTAGCTTCCACCCAGAACTCTTGATTATTCCTCCTTTCAGCAGAGACCAGTCTGTCTCAGGACAGGTCAAGTCTATGAGATAGAGGGCATGGCTTCCCTTTTGCACTTGTAACTAACTCCTCATGCCTGCACTTGGGGGAAGCATGGTGGCACCGTGGAAGACTGTTTGCTATCCCCTGTTCCTTCACTGTGTATCCTGTTCTTTTAGCGAAGTTATTAATTAATACCCCTGTGAATGAAAGTTCATTAAGTGTGTAATATGTAAGATTTGTAGCTCTTGGATAATGCTCTATGTGGTTATATTCATCCTGAGCTCTGTAAGTAGTGGATGCATACATTCTTAACCAACAGGCTGCGTCAAATTACCAATTTGTGAAAATTATATGATCCAGGCATAGTGTCTCATAAATATAAACCTAGCACTTGAGAGGCTGAGGCAGGAGGTTTGCCATGAGTTTGACACCTGGCTGAGTTTTGTTGTGAATTATAGGTGGACCTGTGTTATAGTATGAAACCTGTCTCAAAAATTAAACTAGAAATATGGGATTATAAATGGCTTCATATTTAATTATTTCAAATGGAAGAAGGAAAATTGTGTAGCGAAAATGTGACCCTTCTGATGGCTTAGTTGAGCATGATAATATTGGAAATCCTGTCTCTATGATTTTGTCAAAATCTTTGCCACTACAGAATTGTTTTATACTCATACAAAAATGATTAAGATAGGAGAAAGAAGATCAATAAGAAAAGATTAAAGGGACTGTCACTTTCCAGCCTAAGGAAGAGAGGGGGCTGAAAGTCACCAAATGTATGGGACTCAAGCATCAGATGGTGATTAACTGATATTAATTCATGTCAGCAGAGAAGGGCTGAAAGCATGGAAAACTGCTCTGGGAAGAATTCTATGCCATCAAGAAAATATCTCACTATAAATGAAGAACAAGGAATGCTATTTGTTTGAGAAACTGAAGAATATCTTCCTATTTTAGTACATAATATTCTGACTAAGATGCATTATCATACCACATGTTTTGTTTTCCAAAGAAACTTTATAAGACAAATATTCATTATTCAAAGTGAAAATGAAGAAAAATGCAACGCAAAAAAACACATTGCTCGTATTATCGCAGATACTAAGGGAATGCTTATTAACATCCATTATTCTTTCAAAGACATTATGAAGATATTTATTTATGTTAACAAAATTCAACAAACATTGAAACTTAGAAATAAAAACAAATGCAGATAACTCCCACTATAGCTTCCCTTTTCATCAAACACATAGGAATTTTTCTCTCATTACCTAATGCTTTAAAAAAAGAGCCACAGTCTTCCATTATATGGGCATGCCATTATTTAGACAATTTATTCTTGGACCTCTATTTTGTAACCATTAAAGTAAGTGTTTCTGGATTTCTTTTGCCCTATGGTTTTGAATGCAATCCTAGTAGTTTCTTTAAATTATGCTTCTGCAGGTAGAATTTCTTGAGTAGAAGGTCTGGACAGCGTTAGGCTTTTCAGAAATCCTGACAAATCAAAATGAATCTTACCAACCTCGGTGTCTTCAGGTAACTAATGACTGAAGATGGAAACAGTGGCTTCTGTGTTTTCAGCCTGCAAAGTCTTTGGAACCATGGTGGACTAAAGTTTTTCCTTGTGAATTTTCCCAATTTATAAAAAAAGTTCACACATCGAACGACCTTGAAACTTGCCATTGACTGAGGCTTGCTTAACCATATCAAGATCGTGTCTTTCCCAAGAAAAGCGTGTTTCAAATAAAAAGGAAATGTCAGCCCTGAGCATTTTTATTAGACATCTCCCCATCTACCTTTAGAATCCTTTGGCTAGCCACTTCCTTTCTCTGGTTTATTTGTATTAGAAATAAGTGGATTCATTAACTGTGCCACTTGGTGGCTTGGCCAAGAACTGCTAGTATCCAATAACAGGCAATCACTGTATATTTCGTGGGGTGACTGATATTTCCTTTGCTGACAGCCCCAGGAGCCAATGTAATCTGAGATCTGTCTTTGTTTACTTCTTGTTTTACTGATATGCTAGCCCATTTGAAACCAGGGAGAAAGAAAAATAAACACCATGGGACACGGTACCTGCTGTCATTCTGTTAGTGGCTCTTCTGGAATTTCTTCCAAAGCTCTTGTTTCTTCTCTTCCCAGTCAACCAAAAGCATCAACACACTACCAAACTAAAAAGTGTATTCCAAATGGAATAAAATGATGAGTTTTAGAATTTGAATTATGTATATGTGTGTGTTTAAGTGTTCTGTGTTGGCCACTTACTAAAAACATTTATGTATAATAGCTGAATTAGTGAACAAGTCTGTCTATCGCCAATTAATTGTTCTTTTTACGGTATGAAACTAGATTAATACATTCTGATTTTTCTATTCCATTCTATTTGATATGTTGAAATGATTTGATTATAAAAGGCTTGAAATAAATATGAAATGAGGAAAATATTTTTAAATGAACAGCCATGTCTGTCATATGTAGTCAAAATTTATTGTGTCACCGACATTGATAATCTCGTTGTGATCTTACTTATAAAGAGTAAGTGTGTGTGTGTGTGTGTGTGTGTGAGAGAGAGAGGGAGAGAGAGAGAGAGAGAGAGAGCCATGTCCCCAGCCTGACACTTATGTTTTAAGTGTGAAAATGTGATGTGTACTGAGGTTGAGTAAATTCCTCTATTATTCCAGCCTTTCCTTGGTCTGGACTCCTCGCTCATATCTGATGTTCTGCTGCCTTTGTGATCCAGAATACTTAAGATGCACAGAGCTGACTCAAATCAGATGTTTAGAATCTGGGTATTTAAATGAGTGATGTGCATTTGTGTATTGATTTTATCCTCACATACCTGGCAGCTGGGTCAGAGGTCATGATTTGTTTGAATGCACTAAACAGAACACCTGAAAACCTGCCTGGTTTCTGTTCAAACCACTTTCTTCTGTTCTAAGTTTGGAGTTAGGATAATCTTTACTGGGATCTTGAATCATGAGAATTAATAGGCTTTTTTTAATTGAAAATACTTCTCAAATTATATATGTATATATGATATAATGTGTGTAGATACACATGTAGATATTTGTGTATATACACACCTTTATAGATATTCATACTTTCACTTGACAACTAAAGTTATTTACCACAGCTGTCTCTTATACATCTGCTTTTAAAAATTACCCCCATGTTTTTCATTGCGATACATGATGAGTTATGTCAGCAGAATTCAAGGAACCACATTACTATTGAGAAATGGAGTCTCTAAGTAACCCCTTTTAAAGAGTATTCTCATGAGGATCAGTAAGTTTGTTAAAAGTATATGTCTCTTAGTACCCAAGCACAATGGGGCTCAAGATCCCTGAGGATGCTAAGGAGGAAGGACCCATAGAGTTTACAGAGAGCATATACACATTTGCCCACACACCTCATCTACTCAAGATGACTTATGGTTCCTCAGACAATAGAAATGCTGTGCCAATAGTTGTTACAATGTATAGATGCAATGTTTTATTTTACATTTTTAATGTGGTCTGTGCTTGTTTAGATGTGAGGACTGATAGCTATACCTTTTAAACTGTACTGTTTGAGATGAAGAGGTGATTCAGCAGTTAAGAGTTGGTAGTGATCTTGCAAAGAACCAGAGTTCAGTTCCCAGCACTCACATCAGGTGACTCACAACTGCCTGTAACCCCATATTCAAGGGTTTCTGGTACCCCTGGACTCTGTGGGCACCTGCATTTGTTTGCACAAACCTCTGCCACACCCACACACAGACACACACACACACACACACATTAAACAAAAACTAACTAAATAAAACAAAACAAAACTCCTATACACTTTAAAGAGCAAGATGTATTCCAAAGACTGACAATCATACCATGGAACAAAACTGGAGATGTCCAATCACTAAGAAATGAAACAAAGAGGTCCTCCGCTGGTGCTCACTGGTCCACAGCACCCTCCTTCCTGTAGCACATGGTTGTTGCTACATCGTCCATTTCTGGTTCATCTGCTGCTAGTAGTTTGTCACATGTCCCAGCAGCAGTCCAAGAGCAGAATCTAAACTAGAAAGACAACCTTTGAACATTTTGAAAAATAAGCGAAATAAGTACATTGCTAAAAGCTGACTTTTTCGATTCACCAGGGTGATGGGAAGACAGTGTTTCAACATGGAAGCAGCCTGCTGTCTCCTGTGGAGCAGGGGAGGGATGCTGACCTGGCATGGCTATTCAGCTGTGATCACAGGATTGCACTGTTAATATTTGGGCTAGAGCTGTAGTTTGGAGAACTCAAGTTCTTAGGAGAAAACCAGCTTTACTGGTTACTTTTCCCAGAAATCCAAGCGGCTCTTGGCTGTTGAAACATCAATGTTGAGTGTGACCCAAACAGAACAAGGGGTGGTCCAGACCCAGTTCCAGGAAGAGAATTTCCACAGCATAACTCTAGAAAAATAAGTTCTAACAAAAGGAAGCTTAAGATGATGTCAGAGTGGTGTGTAGTTGAAGGCAGAATTTAATTCCACCTCTGATAGGTGCAATGGAAAAAAAATCATCACTTTCTCCTTCATATCTAAGTTAATTCTTGAATTCTAATTCCCATTCTTTCCCCTGCATTCAATTTTCTAAGACTTAAAATTAAAGACATTAAAATTAGAATTAATTGATGCATTATACACTATAGGCCTCATCCCTAAGGCCTATGGGTGTTTTAAAGGTGTATAACTTGGTTCAAACTTGAGTAAATAGAATATTGATGATAATTAATAATAACAGAGGGCATTGAGTGTTACATTAAACATTCTGTCAGGGCTTTACATATCCAATAACTCTCCTAAAACCTTATTCTCTTTTTGAGTACCTAGCTTTAATTGACTAGTACTTTTTTATTGCTTTTATTTGTGTGTGTGTGTGTGCATGTGTGTGTGCGTCCATGCTTGCACGTCACAGTACAGAAGTCCATTTTATCCTTGCATCATGCAGATCCTGGATTGAACTCAGATTGTCAGCATTTATTCATTGAGCCATTTCAACAGCCCTTGATATTTTAACCATGATTTTTCTGTGTAGAGCCAAAAGAATCAAGTAGATTCCAGAACAAAAGTCTTCCTTTCTGTACTACCTTCTCTCAGCTACTCACCTACCCTCTGGGAAGGGACCTTCAGTTTTTTGGTTTTTGTTTTTTTAACCTGTGGAGAGCCCACAAGTTATTCTGACCCTGACTGTATCGACAGGGCAGAGGAACAACCAAAGATCCTGCCACCTAGGGAAGCCAGGTTCGTTAGAGAAATAGAAGGGTAATACCTGGGAGTGAAAACAGAGGGGTCAGCTCTCATGAGGGAAAAGCCAAAGGTAGGCCAGGGCCATGTTTTGTTCTTTGGTTTTAGGACATTAAAAAGCATTTAACCAATTGGTATCTTTTTGAAAGTTTTCTCTGGAAGCAATTAGAGAATCAGCGTAGAGGAGGCTAAGTGGATTCTGCTGCAGCTGAAAATAAATTCAGTATCCCAGAGACAGAGGAGGGGACTTTGATTAAGGGATGGGTGATGGCCAATTTGTACAGCCGTGGTCCAAAAGTTATCCCTCTGTTTCACACATAGCAGCCAAGATGTCTGACTGTTCAGGTGTACAACACAACCCTCTTGAACTAGATACTTTATGGGTGGTATTTCCTTGCCAGTTTATAAAAGTAAAATTCCTTTAGTTTTAAATGAAATTCAAGGCTGTAGTTCCTGAATATAATTTAGGCCTCTTGAAATTTACAAGAGAGCAATATAAGAAGAGATGCACATATTGAATTTGTCATAACCCACAATGACACTGCAGATTGATAATCTGTTCTCTTGGCTTTCCTTTCTGTGGTACTATTTTCAAAAAGAATCTGGCTTGAAACAATTATGGAATGCTTAAACCAACATAAAATCATTAGGCTGTTTGCTTTTCTTTAGTGTGGCGTGACATATGACTCCAGTATTTTCACAAGGATTAAGATAATTTTCTGTATAAATCCATGTTGCATCATCAGGTAGTTGAAGAAACTCCAGCGAGCTATAAAGTAATTTTGACTCCCTACAGTTCCTGCTTGTAGTTAATTTGCTTATTTAACAGTATTGATACAAAGACCCTGAATTATATGTCTGACATTTTTAATAGCCAAAATACTGGCTTGTCGAAAAATTATGTATTCAGAATGTCCAACACAGTTATAAATTAGGAGAAGCTAATGTGTGGGTTTTACTTGCTACTTAATAGGAAATGTTCATTGTCTGTGCTCTGACCGAACAGCCTGCCAGGTTTCATGTCAAGTATACTTAAACACTTGTTGAGAGAAAGCTTGATGACATCCACAGGGAATGATTGCCAATGGGAAATAGAGGTTATTTATTGAACTTTTTCCAGGATAAAGCAAGCCATATTGATTCTGGAATCAAGAGAGTATTCTCTGTATCCTGAATAAAGCATTCAAACATTTATATATGATTCATATTTACACTCCTAATGCTTCCCTTTAAAAACAGGGTTTTTTGGAAAACTTCATGCTGTATGAGTTTTCTGAGGGTGTCGTGAAGCCGGGGACAATTTTATTAATCCATCACTTATTTGTAAATGTTGGAAATGGTGTTCCAAAATGGCATTTACCAGAAATTTCTCATGCTAGAAGTAACCAGAAGGAGGGATCTGGGCAAACGCAACTGAGGCAAATTATGATCTCTTGTCCTACACATAACATTGGAAGGAGGGGAAGGCACAAGGTCCTTCCCTCTATGAGCCGCATGCTCTAATCACCACATATTTATTTGGGGCCGATAGGGAATTTGGTGCCACTCACTGTTTGCACAAAGTTACTCCATTGACTGACTATTATTAATTACTTTCCGGAAAGCATTTCAAATCAGGCAGGACTCAAGTTTCAAATTTAGCTTCTGTATTAATTCTTCTCATTTGCATGAGATGATCTGATGCCTTCTCCTATTTGTACACATAGACAAGGCCAAAAGGGTGACACTGGGGCTAGACTTCAGTGGAAGCAACTCACTCCCATAAAGGACATTTACCCAGAGACCTCTCGGTCAGCATGGTGAGCTCATAGTGTTCCTGAGAATGGAGGTGTTCCTAAACAGGATGAGTCTACCCACATAGACAAGGGTAGTTCTGGGAGGTTAGGAAACATGCCTGAGACAATGAGCCATTTGCAAAGCCCTCACAAACACCTACCTCCAAACCGCAGAAAGCAGAGACAAGATACCAAAGTCTAGTCCATCACCATGATGATGCTTTTCAAGTTTGATCTAGAATGCGGCCTCTCTTATTTCAGATGCAGTTGAAGAAAGGTTGCCGCAGCATTATCCACAACCAGGACCTGTTGTTTGTGAAGTTGCAAGTTTCCACACTAGCACAGGTTCTTCGGTAAGTAGCTGCTGATGGCCAGCAAGGAAGCATGAACGCATAGAAAGGGGCACAAGCAGGATGCAAAGACCACTGAAGGTTAGGGCATGTCATCTATTTCATAAACAAATGTTTGGTCATCCACAAAAACAGCATCCATTGGACCCTTCAGAGTTTAGGCGAGTCTTCTCCAAACCTGCGATTTCATTTGCAAGCCTCACATGCAAGAATTTTGACCTCCACTGGCTTTTATTTCCTGCTAGGCTGACTTAAAACAATTTATATGTATGAATAAGGCTCCTAGCACCATTCTGAGGAGTAGTCTTCCACATGGCCTCAGTTTTTTTCTTAGTTACAAAAGTAACTTTCTTGGGAAAGAATCTAAGAACCATCCACTTAAACCTTCCATGTTCCATAGCTGGAAAACCTTCCAATTCATGTGAGAGAGCCCCCCTTTTCTCAACACCTTTCTCCATTTCTTGTATCTCTTTCCAAAGATATTACAGGTTGTTTTGACATTTGTCAAAATTCTCCAACAGAGTACATGAGTGAATGGGGCATCCATGAATAGGATAAATGGGTTCTAGGTTGTTCTCAGTTCCCCCTGAATCCACTGGATAATTATTATGATTCCCTGACTTCTGCTGAGAGATGCTGCCTTAGTTTGTAATGTGTTTTCATCATGAAAATGAGTGAACCCCAACAATGACTCTTCTGAGGATGTAAAATGCCAACCAGTTCTTAAAGAGATTGTTCAGCCCAAACCTCGCATAAGAAGTTGCCAGAAGGTTCTGCCATGTTTGAATGTTTTTGTCATTAAGACTAGGGTACACAGAGAAATATGGAACATGCTCTTTTTTGTTGTTTTGGTTTTGGTTTTGGTTTTTCGGGACAGGGTTTCTCTGTAGCTTTGGAGCCTGTCCTGGAACTAGCTCTCATAGACCAGGCTGACCTCGAACACGCTCTTAGTAACATTCATTGGATTAGCAGTTCTTTGTGTTACTGTGATGAAATTCTTGAGGAAAACAATTTAAAGAAAGGAGGGTTTCTTTTGGTTCACAGTTCAAGAGTCCAGGCTGTCAGGGCACAGAAGTGATGATGTCAGGTATGTAAAATAGCTGGTCACACTGCAGATGCATTTAGGGAGTATAGAGATGGACTGGTGTGGTTCTTAGATTCCATACTCATATTTATTCAGTGTGGGTCCCCAGGCCACGGGATGCTGAAACTGACATTTGGGGTGAGTCGTCCCAGGTCAGTGAAATCTTTCTGGAAACACCCTCACAGACACACTCACAGGTGGTTCCCAATTAATCAACTTAATGATGGTGATTGACCACCACACTCACCCAGATTGTTACCGTAGAATTCTAATATATGAACACTAGCATTCTGCCACACTTCTCCTTATACAGATTTTCAGTATTTTTTATCCAGAAACTACATCATTCTCTCTGGTAATAAAGAAAAATCAGAGGCTGAAAAGAGAAGGGTGGGGCATGAGAAGGGCACAGCAGATGTGGAATTATTTTAATATTTTGTTCCATTTTGATCAGGATGTGGTCTGGCAAAGAAAACTAAGTCTGTCTGTAGAGGGAAAACAGTTTTGGTGAATCAGGTAGGCTGAATCTTGCATGGAAGGGACAAAGGGTCTCTATCCTTCTGTTCTTCCATAGTGACTGGATATCTGAGGTGAAATACAGCCCTTTCCCTCTATCTCCGTGTAATGCTGTGAACTTGAGAGGCTGATGAGAGTGTACACAACCTCAGATGGTGGTGGTTTAACCGTGGTCACTTCCAGTTAATTTGTTAGATGTACCTGATTGGCTGCTAAGTTGGCAGTGATGATGTACCACACGCCAGGTGGCTTGAAGAACAGTCAACTTTCCTTGGAGTTGTGGAGGCTGGGAGGTCAAGGTCAAGGTGCAGGCATCACCTGCCTCTCCAAGGTCTGGTTTCTCTCTTTGCCTTGTGAATGGCTGTCTTCTTTCTATGTCCGTGTATAATTTTAATTATGTGTGTCTGCATCCTTGTCCCTTCTTAAACAAATACCAGCCATGTTGTAACCCACCTACTAAGTGCATCCAAGCTCTTAATTATCTTCTCCAAGTTCCCCCATCTAGATGTAATTGCACTCTGAGGTGCTAAACTTAGAATTTCCATGTAAGAACTTGGAAGAAACACAGTTCAACTCCTAACAGGGCATGTTTACTTTACCACTGGTCTTAATTCAGGGCTTTGTGGTAGACTAGACACCACCTCTTCAATAACTGTGTATTTCACTGTGTTTTACCTACCATTCCCTTCTCAGTCAACCTTTGGGAAAATGCATTGTTAATGAATACCTCTCTCACACACAGAGTATTACCAAGACCGAACCATTGCAGGTGACAAATTCTGCTGGTACCCGAGGTCAAGGCTCCAGGGCGGTTCCCCCACACGTTAGCACCGGTGACAGCCATTTAACACAATCTATTCCCTATCTTGGTAGGGCTCTGCGCTGAGCACACGAGGCACACAGAGTCCTGGGGTCCCTGTTGTGTTATTTGCCTCTGCTCTGAGCTGTTAAGTCCACCACAGCCATTTAGTAAATTATCAGTTTTCTTATTGGCCCTAAATCGTGCCTAATTAAAAACCTGACCCCCACAAGCTAGTCCTCTTCCTAAAGAGACAGAACATAAACAGGAAAAATCAACTAATTGCTACAAAAGCTGCTTTTGTGGCACTGTAATTGGACCTCAGTGAAACAAATGAACCACTGGGGATTCCTTAATGAACGTTTAACTGCAAACGGTAGTCGGGCACTTAAGCAGCTAGGCTGATGGTCCCTAATGAAATCAAATAAAATCAAATAAAAGAATCTGGCATTTTTACTAACCAGATTTCTTGGCACTATGACATGAAGAATAATATATTTCCAAGTAAATAAATATAGGGAAAGTTATAAACGGGGGCTGTGAAAACCCCGGCGAAACGGCTCAAATTACTCTTAGAAAAATACACCTCACCCACTCACCCGCAAAACCCTCCTCAGCAAAGGGACGTGTGCTGTTTCATGTCACACGTGAGTCTCACTGACAGGAAAGGCACTTGAGGGGAATGTAGGGCAGGAGGTAGGCTCCGTTCCCTCTGACACTTACACAGAGTGCAATGGCTCCTTTTGACCTTTCTTTTAAAAATATTTTCAGTTGGAACGAACGTTTCCAAAACGTGACAGACCCTAACACCACAGCTGACAGCTTTATCAACACGCTTCCTCCCAGTCACCGGCTTCCCCAGCTACAACCAATCCTGAAAAATGAATTCACATAACTGGGGCATCGTCCTAAAAACACGTTTTAAAGAGACGTCAATATTAACGTCAATGTCAAAAGGAAGTTTAATGAGTGTGTCTACTGTTGCATTCCTACCACTTATGGACAATGGTGACTGGCGAAACCAACATATGTACATTCCGATTGTCGTCTTGGTAATGGCATGCGGTTCCTGGAGACATGTGCCTTCACGCTGTCTTTTCCTTTTGTTGTTACTTAGGGAGTACGTATGAAAACATCTGAGAGTACAAGGTGGATAACTGAGACCTCTGACCCTCCAGTTGTTCGTCTGACAACTCCTTGGAAATGGATGCCCTCCTGTCTCAACTCCAGATCGCTCATGTTAGCCCCAGAAGCTCCAGGAGCAGGATGTTTTTTAAGAGACTGCCCGGATGGTCAGACACATCCTCACACTGTGTGGTTCACAGAATCGCTGATTGGCAAGAAGCTGAAAAATGAGAAGTCAGGGCAAGCTTGCCCTTTACCTGAGTGATGGAGAAGAACTGAGCAACGGGTCGTTTTGGTTTACTGAGCATTATGGAGATTTCAGGCTGACTGTTACAGATTCCAGTGTGCTTCATTCATATTTACATACAAGAAGGGACACCTTTGAGCTAAAGTATCTTACTTTATTCCCAACAAACTAGTATGTTTCCAAAACCCACATCTGGAAAATGAGGAAGCTCCTGCCCATCTTGGTTTGGCAGAAACCGGACACCCGTATTGCCCCATGGAGGACCTTACACTGTTCACAACACGATCTGGCTTTACAGAACACTGTACTCGGGCATTGCCAGCATGACCCTTCATATTTTCTTTTTCTTTTTTTAGAAAAAGCAGTTTTCCCCTTTACAAGTTTTCTTTATCGAGTCTTCAGAGGTAGATGGCCTCTTCAATACTGTTGATGCGTTACGTCATTCTAACCTCTCATTAATTAGGAGAAATCTATTGACCCTTGCAATTTTCATAGACATAACCCAGCAAATAGCACCTTCCTTATGATAGGCTACAGAATATGACTTCCCAAAGTATGTCTTTTCCTCATGAGAATGATCTTGAGCTGAAAAATGCTGAACGTCAATAGATAAAGCAAGAGGGGTTATTTTCCCCCTCCTGAACTTACCTGAAGAAGTAGGGTACAAATTTCTCCACCTGTACCTTGGAGATAATGGCACACATCACTATAGATGGTGGGTACTAAGGTGAGCTTGCATAAAGAGCCTTGTAAAAATGACCTACATCGATGCTGGAGAGGTGTCTCAGGAGTTAACAGCACTGGCTGCTCTTCCAGAGGACCCAGGTTTAATTCCTAGCACCTCCATTACGACTCACAACTGTCTGTTAACTCCAGGTTCATGGGATCCAATACCCTCATACAGACATACATGCTGGTTAAACACCAATACACATAAAATCAAAATATATAAATCATAAACCTCTATATCTTCCATCAGACTCCTAGCTAAATTTAATAGCTGCATCCCCACCATGTCTCTTCTCTCAATATCATACTCTTCTTTTGTTAAGAGGAGCCACAGGTTTTCCCATTTAACAAGATCTCTTCTTTTCTCAGTTGTTAATCATTCAAATGGGTAATAATTCTAATACTAGGTAAATTTATAGACAGGCGATGTAAAATGTCTTCCACTCTGATAGTTACATGGAATTATGGTTATACTTATTTTGTTGAAGTTATAAAACCTTTCAAAGAGAGATGTACCCTGATAATGTATTTGGATATAGTTTCAAATACTTAAATGACTCAGCAAACAATATTCAAAACACAATACTATAGAAAAAAGAATTCTAAAATAATTCCGCAGACCTATATTTTAATGTCTAGTTCTGCCACCCACTCTGCTAGCGCCAAAGCATCTTCTACCCAGAGCCGCTAACATCTGGAATTAAGGGGCTGTGCTCAGTGGTTCTGCATTACCCTCTTTGGTAAAGAAGCCAAAACCCTCCTGCCATATTTACATGCTGAGGACCACAAAGAAGACGGCAGGCACACCGCCTTCAATCACAAAGATCTCTGCTGTTGCCAATAGTCTTAATGGGAAGTAAAGTGTCAACATTTGAGGCAAAACCCAACCAATCAAGATCTCCCATTAGCTCCTGTCTTTGAATATAAACCACTGGGGTTGTGCAGCACAGCAACCTGTAGGCAAGGTTGCCGAGAATGACTAGATGGAGCTCCGCCCAAGGTTCCAGGTTCACCTTGCCATATGCCCAACATGGCAACCGAAAAACAAGGTTGCTGAGAAAGCCTAGAGAAGGGTTCCACCTGAGGTTCCAAATTCCCATTGCCAATGCTGCCAGCTTCATGGAATCATTGAACCCCCTTCTTCTAAAACACCGCTTAATAACATAGTTCACTAGCTTACGTCAAGGTCAAAAGCATAACTGTTCGAAATGCTCTCACTGTTTCCGTTTTTCTATCTAAGAGACTTCCATCGTCCACTCAAAATCTCAGATTTGCTGAAAAGGGTATTGAGTGTGTGAGAGCAGCTGAGTCCTTGACTCTGTTACATAAGGAAGTCCGTTGGCAACCGGGGCCAACAGAGTTTATTTAAACGCACAGTTTATTCTTTTCCTAGTGCATCTAGTACTCAAACTAACTGCTAGCAAATTGTGTTCAAGTACAGATCCCCAGGGACGTCTTAAATAAATAGTTAAGACTCATTTGAAATTAGCAGTGCACATTTGCATACAAATAAAATAAGGTGTTCAAGCTTTTAAAAACTGTTCCGCAGTATGAATTTAAATTCTTGGTCCTAAGGAACAGTACGTACACCTGTAATTCATGAAGTCTAGCCTGCTTACCTGTAGCTCCAAGCCACAAACTCATTTCTTTCAACAGTGCTCTGGCCTAGGAAAATGCATCATCCAGGCTTTAGGACCCAGCACCCTTTTGCTGAGTTTCACACCACATCTCTCTTGCTTTGTTTCCACTATGCTCAGTGTGGGTGGAGTCTGGGGGAAAAGGCAACAGGCTTTTCAGCGCAGAAGCCAAGTAAACTACAGCAGCTTATTGTCTTGCCATGTAGCCACCACACCCTTCGTTCACTGCCATTGCCTTACTTCTGACTGCTTTGTAAATTCTGAGACTCCAGACCTAATGTCAGTCTACAAGTTTGGTGGTTGAAGAAGTCATTGCCCATGGCTGCAGCTGAAGTTTACGAAAGCACAACACTTTTTTTTTTATTGCTGTGAGAAATTGCCTGATAAAGGCGATTAAAGGAAGAAAGGCTCACAGTCGGAGGTTATGGTTGTCTTGGAGAGTCACATAGCAACAAGAGTTGGAGGCAGCTGACCACATTGCATCCATAGTGAAGAAAGAGAGAGCAATTAATGCTCCTCCCATCTCATTCCCCCCTCTTAATAGAGCCTAGGGAATGGTTGTACATGTAGTGGGAAGGTCCTCCCTCCTCAGTTAACCTAATCGAGATAATCGGCCACAAGTACTCTCTGAGTCCTGTCTCCCAGGCCATTCTAGATTGCACCCAGTGGAGCTGGGATTAACCATCACACCCTTCTATTGGTTATGGTTCCTTCCGCCCACTGAGCACAGATTACGGTGATTAGCAGTGCTGTGCTAGTTAAATTTCAAGTAGAACAGGTAACAAGTGATCTTCAGTGATGCAAAGACCTACAACAGGAATAACTCAAGGTCACCACATAACAAAAACGTGACCTCAATTCAATGGAAGAAAATCCGAATATATTTACAGGAAGAGTGCATAAGATTCATGAAAAGATATGAAGGGCTCCTCTCATGTAGAGACTGGTGTGATGTAAGCACCAGCCAAGGATTAAAAACAACCACCAGTGGATGGATGGGCTGTAGGAAGATTCTCTTCCACCGTGTGGAAGGAAGGGAGTCCCTGCTGGCACCCTGCTTTTGATGCCGTGACATTGAGTTTGGACTCGGTTGTGTCCTTGGTTTTGTGTTTTAGATGGAGTTGAACTACTTGGGCATGTGTTGCCTCAAATTTGCTGTACCCTATATCTTGGCTTAGACTCAAGCCTCAATTACCTCAGCCTCAGAACTGGAATTGCAGATCTGTACCGCCAAGCTCAGGTCTGTTGGCCTGGACTGTCTCCTTTACAACTATGGAAGAACAACTCTTTGAGAGTAGATTATGGAAAGCTACTTTCTGAGAGTAGATTGTGGAAATCTGGAAAATTAGCACAGTCATGAAAGGAAAATGAGACAGAACCCAAGACAAACGATTTACTTTCTGCAATAAAAGCCCTTCCCCAAATTATACCAATACTGCAATTAATATGAATAAACAATAAAGCATTAAAATATGCAAGTGAAAATTAACAAGAATACAGAAAGAAAATTATAAAATCATAAAATGAGAAATTTAATACTTTTCATTCAGAAAGTTAAGTTGAAGGAGTTATGACTTCAGATTTGAATTTCTATAGTAAAAAAAACCTATTTTAAGAAGGAGTTGAAATGTTATGCTCACAAAGAAAACCAAACAAATAAAACCAAATCAAAGAGTCACATTATTTTCAGTGACATATGGAACTATTTACAAATATTGTCAATTAATGGGCCACAAAGGAAGTCCCAACCAGATTTATACTTTGTAGATTACATATTTAGCCACCATAAAATTAAACCTTCTACCTTAGTTGAGATATTGTATTGGAAAATCGAGAACACTCTTTTTAATAGTTTATAGAGCAAATAAGAAACTGCAAACATTATAGTGTATGCCAGGGTTTATTGAAAACAAAAGCGTGCATATTAAAATGTGTATGCAACGAGTATGAAGTATTTACACGGGAATTTGTAGCCTTAGTTCATTCAGTTAAAGCAAAGACAGCCTGAAAATTACTACACTAGTATTCACATCAGGAAATTATAAAAAGTGTACACATTAGTAACTTAATTGAAACAAAATTAGAAGTAATGCTATTTAAATAAGAGACAAAATTATGTAAAAAAAAATCAAGAATACAAGAGCCAATGTTTTCTCTCTGGAAGAAACTGAAATAGAAAACTTGAAAATATTAGTTAAGAGAGTAAAATTGCTAGGCAGTGGTGGCGCATGCCTTTAATCCCAGCACTAGGCAGGCAGAGGCAGGCAGATCTCTGTGAGTTCGAGGCCAGCCTGGTCTATAGAGCCAGTTCCAGGACAGGCTCCATAGCTACAGAGAAGCCCTGTCTTGGAGGGGGAGAGGGGTAGAGAGAGAGAGAGAGAGAGAGAGAGACTAGAGACTAAAATCACAAGTATTTTACAAAGAATAGAATTAGCAAATCATCGCAATAACAGAATAACAGAGTAAAATATACACAAAATTGCAGAATGCTATATTCAATGTATTTGATATTGACAATTTTCTAGAAAACTAAAATTTCTATAAATGATTAAACAAGCTAAATTATTTCATCTACAAATATCAAGTTTCTTGAGTTCTTTGAATATTTTGGAGATCAAGCCCCTGTCCAATGTGAGGTTGGTGAAGAAGATCTTTTCCCATTGTGTAAGCTACCATTTTATCTTGTTGACCATGTCTTTGCTTTACAGAAGGTTCTCACTTTCAGGATAATTTATTAATTGTTCTTTCAGTGTCTGTGCTACTGGGGTTATATTTAGGAAGTGATCTCCTGTGCCAATGTGTTCAAGTGTACTTCCCACTTTCTCTTCTAT
>LOEQ01005824.1:29148-49821 GCA_001685075.1 Bramus lutescens | reverse complement strand
ACACACACACACACACACACACACACACACACCCCTACAGTCACAGACAAGCATACATCCATACATCCCAACAAGCCTCACACACCTATAGTCCCAGGAGAACATCCATCCCTACATCCCAACAAGCACATATTGTCACACCCAGAAAATCTGATTACAGTTTACTTACTGACTGCCAAGAGCTCTGGCTTCAGTGAACAGAAGAATATGGAGGAGGTTTTATTAAAAAGCAGGTAAACTATAAATTAACCTCTGTACCATCGATCCCAGATTATTAGTCAAAGGAGAAAATGACACTTGAAGGGAAAACAAAAGAGAAAATGCTTTGGGGATCAGATGCCAGCTCTACACAGAGAATTCCAGAGGCCCAAAGGCAAATTGAAAAAAAATGAGTCCATAAGAGTTTTGATCCACCTGAAAATCCAGGTGTATTTAGAGAGGTAGAAAACATGAATAACCTTACTCCTCTTTTGCTTTCTCGATGCTATTTCTCAAGGCAAAACACCATGGAGTGGGGGCCGACAAATCTTTCTGACTGCAAGGTGATGTCTTCATGTTTTCTTGGAATTTGTAAAAAGATTTAAAGAAAAAAAAGGAACTTTGTGACAAATGCACAAAATTGGTTTTACTTTCCCCTCCTTCCTTCCTTCCTTCCTTCCTTCCTTCCTTCCTTCCTTCTTTTTCTTTTTCTTTTTTTTCCTTTTTTTTTTAAACAAGGCAGATTTTCTCTGTGTAGCAGTGGCTGTCCCGGAACTCACTTTGTAGACCAGGCTGCCCTCGAACTCGGTGATCTGTCTGATTCTGCTGGAATTAAAGGACCATGCCACCACCCACCACCCAGGAACAGAATTGGTTTTTAAGAGTTCCTGACTTCTGAAATTGCAGCTGAGTTCAGAACTCTTTTGGGGAAGGCAGCACTAAGATCCGGGTCAATCCGTGTTGCCTGACTATTGCCTGACTCAGGGACTGTGACACCACAATGCACATGCCACACAGCTGGGGAAGGGTTTAGGCTGTGGTCAGCCGAGCCCCAAGACTGCTAAGAACAGTGCATGACAGTTCATTCTGGATGCCACTTTGATCTATTTTAAGGGCTGCACTAAGGGCTCAAACAAATCTGGCCTTTCTTCTTTAGCAATGGACCTTCAAATATCTCTGAGCTTTTGTGATTAAAATCATCAAAGACAATTGTTGATCATGGTTTCACATACAGAGATACCGACTCATGGAAAATCAAGTGCATTCAATGTGGCTTCCTCTCTGTATGGCTTGGGGGATGCGTTCCTGGTGTTACTGAAAGGAGTGTGTTCTGTCAAAATGAGAAAATCTCATTCTGCAGTCGCTAAGTACTATTCACATTCGTTTTAATGTATAAAAAAAACTTTAACATCACTCTGAACCTTGCCCACACAATTACATCTTTTTTTTCAAATAAAATCTTCACAAGTTATTTGTGAAATAATTAATCTTACAGGAGTTGAGAATAGAATGGTGGTTACTAGCAGTGGGGTAAGGGAGAGATGGGGACTGACATTTACACACAATTAAGAAATCATGATGTGATGTCACATAACAGGTGACTTCAGGTGGCAGAAATATATGCTTTGAAAAACAAGAAGGGACCAAAAGTTTCCTCTACTTAAGAAAATGGTAAGTATTTGAGAAGATATATATTTACCATGATTTAAACAGTAGCAATGTATACATTATCAAGACATAAGTATGTACATCTATAAAAATGTACAACTTTGTTTTTGTGTATTAGTCAAAAAATTTTAGTTAAAAATTCTCTAACTAACCTAACTTTTAAACTGTAGGCTTTATGTGTGACAGACAGAATCGGTTACATTATTAGCTATATTATAACTGGGGAAGTTGGCTGTGGTGACAACACAGTCATGTGACCTCATCACTGATGAGACTGAGGTAAGGGACCAGCCTGGTCTATATAATGAGATCCTCTTTCAAAGAAACAAACAATTTGATGATAATTATAAACGTCCTTCTATTGATAATGTTACATAATAATATTTTCTACTGTGTGAGTAATTCTTCGTGTGTTAGGAAACTGGGCTCACCAGTGCCCACCCCAACACGTATTTCTAGCTCAAATGAACTATGTAGAATTCCTAGGCCCCCAAATAGGAAATCATTCATATGGACAAGTAACACATATCATTCTAATCTCATGATACATAGAGATGTTCACACAGTTAATGGAGTGAAACATTGTGTCCTTCATATTATATCTCATAGTTGAACTCATGAAAATATATAAACTCTTACCCGCCTCAGATTGGATCGCTATGTTTACTTATTATATATGGCTTCTAACATGAAATTTGAAATGTTAAAGAAATGGGCATATTGTTGACCTCGGCACATGGGAAGGGTTAGTGGGTCCTTTAGGTGGCGCCATTGAAAGCATTGGCCTGCAGGAATAGAAAAGGGTCCATGTTAAGGATTTTGGAGAAACGGTTTCCTTTTGATTGTATATCTGGAGTTGCCAGCATCTTGCTGGTTGGAAGTGAAAACTCTTCCCTAGTCACATAGCAGTCTTGGCTAGCTTCAGCACCTTCTCTTCAGTGCAGACCAATGATACTTGCTGTCTGTGGAGCCAAATGGTGGTTAATATAGGGACTAATATGAGAGGCCACCACATTCCACTACCCGTGTGGTATTCTGTGTCTTAGGAAGGAGTCCCAAGGACGGCACTAATCATGTGGAGGGAAGACATACACAAAGGCAGAGATGCCAAGAAATGGGAATCCTATGATCAGCTTCAGAATTGGTTCATTGTATCGTCACAGTGAAGAGACTGGGATGCTTGTTCCCATCTTTAAATAACCCAGGTTCCTAGGTGTTTGTCAGCCAACCATTCTGGCACTGCACATTCTATTAAGAAAAGCAGGTTATAAGCTCAATGTCAAAGACATAGGAACATATGTTCTTCTCAAAAACGGCCCGCATCAGTGATGGAAGAGGTGTAATCTTTCCTCATATGAAGTCAGTGAGTGGGGAAACCATCTAAACTGCTGCAGTTCATATATCTCTGTACTGTGCAGGAACCCTTGCCCACCCTTTTTAGGTTAACTGATTAACTATACATAGAATCCATAAATGCAAAAGCATTAGTATTTAAGGTTAAAATAAAACCAGAGTTCCTCCCATGTGGAAATTGTTGGTTCTCCTCTGGCATCCCCTCCTCCACATGAGCAAGGTTTATTCGTCAGACTCTCTGTGTTTCTCCATTCCCTGTAGCCTGTGGGTGCTCTGCCTAATCCAGATGCTGAAGGTTTTGTGTTCATGGGAGGTTTGCCCAGTGAGATTTAAGTCTAGCGTGGAAAAAGTTCATTCATGTTTTTAGATAGAATTTTCTTGATTCTTACTCTGAATTTTTCTTCTGTTACTGTTTTGTTTATTTCTTTCTCTGGATTTTATGTCTCTCTGCCCAACACAGAAAAATTCTATGTTTTTTATTCTCTGCTTCTGGATTTATTGGACCTTAGCTTTTCCTTGGTTGATTTTCTATGACTCATCTTTTCTCTCAAAATTTCATCTGTTATTCTTTTTTGCACTACATTTTGTGTATTCTTTAACTTTAGCATTCAATCCTTTCATTCAATTTTTAATTCTTATCCTTATTACATTTTTAAAAATTCTTTATTGTTTCTTACTTGCAGCTGTTGCAGCTGTTTATGAATGAAGCATACTGAGTTTTCTAGATCATGGGAACTAACACAGTTACACCTCTAGCATATCTGGTGCTGCAAGGACGGCTCAGTGGGTGAGAGCACTGGCTGCTCTTCCAGAGGACCCAGGTTCAAGTCCCAGAAAACAGACGGTGGCTCACAGCTCTCTGTAACTCCAGTTCTAGAGAATATGATTTTTTTTTCCTGGGCTCTACAGGCACCCATCACATACCTGCTGCTCACGAATGAATACATGCAAACACTTACACATTAAGCAAAAATAAAACAATTTTCTAAATTGCTTATTTCTCCAAATTATTTTGTTCAATTTGGGGTCTTTCTCATTTGTGGTGCTCATTTTCCTTCTTCTTGCTATAGAAATTCTCTGCTGTTTAAAATTGAAGCCGGGAAAGAGCAGAGTGTATTATCTGTAAACACAGGCAACCCTGGCCAGTGTTTAACTTTATTTGGGTACAGATGAAAACCAGAGGAAAATATACATACCACCCACCGCACTACAGCATTAGAGTTCGCTTTGTTCAAAGATCTCAGAAGAAAGACTGCTAGGCATACGAGAGTGAATCTGCGGTATGTTGGACCCTGGGGTAGAAGGGCAGATGAGGGATTGTAAGATAGGGACTGTGCATTGTGCCCTGGTGTTCACCACAATCCTGCTTCCATCCAGCAAGGATGTGCATCATGTGCAACAATGTGCATTATGCTCGTTCCAGGACTGCAGCTCTCTGCGGACTGAATCCTCGGAGCCTCACATAGCCTCATCTTTTGGCAATGCCTGCTTCATGCCATAAACTTCTTATTCGTTCACATTCTGACTACCCCCAGAGTTTTGTTATACTTTTAGGTTTTCAGCCTTTGTTCTGATTTCAAGTTTTATGTTCATTTATAGAATTTTTATTCACCAAATAATTATCTTATCAGAGGTTTTACAGTCCCTTATCTTTATCCCACCCTTTTTCTTCTTCCGTATTCCTTCTCTCTATCTCTGTGTCTCTATCTTTCTTTATGCATATGCCCCTTCCTCCTTCTTTTCTTCCCTTCTTTTTTCCTTCCTCCCTCCCCCTTCCCTCCCTNTCCCTCCCTCCCTCCCTCCCTTCTTCTCCCCCTCTCTCTGTTTCTCTCCCTCATTGATTTAGTCTTGACTTTTCTCAACAGGATCTTGGTATATAGTCAAGATTAGCCTTGAACTCCTGCCCCAGCACCCTTGCCCCTGGGTTAGAAGCCCTGTAATGCCATGTGCAGCTACTATTCGTTTTTCTTAATAGAGTATTTCTTAGAGTTATTGTAGATTCAGAGCAGTATTGAACAAGACAGAGATTTTATTTTTAGTTTTTTGCAAATTCTCCTATCCTGTTACATGCCTAATCTACAGTATTGACACTGTCTATCAGAATAATACATTTATTAACATAGGTGCGTCTTTGAGCCTAGACTCTACAGTTTGCCATTGGTTTTACCCTTGGTGTTGTATTTTTGAATGGGTTTGACAAGATAGAATGGGATATATTCTATATTCTAGTATCATGCAGAATTTTTCCTGGCCCTTAAAATCTGAGGGTTACCTATTCTTCTCCTCCTGATGATCCTTATACTGTCTCTAGCTTATCATACAGCAGACAAAAATGCACAACATCGTGTTCTCAAACTTGCTTCTTTTACTTTGCTTTTAAGTTTTACTTGATTCTTTGTAAGGCTTTATAAGTCATCTCCTTGTTTTTGTCGAGTAAACTACAGGTAGATATAATAATCACCAAAAGTTTCCAAACTTGTCTTAACAAAATGTGTTTCTTTTAATAAAGTTTCAAATGTTCAGGTTTACTAACACTTAGAAAGTAGTTTGTTATTATTTGCTGCTAAAAATATTAATGACATTTTAATCACTGGAAATTTGATGTCTAAAGACCAATAAAACAGCATCATAGTATACATGTTTTAGAACCTAATTTAAGACTGAAATATATACATGCAAAGGTTTCAAAATTTATGTGATATGAAGTACAGCTGCTAACAGGGGAAAAGAAGCCACCATATCTTGGGTTCATAGACAGAGTGGGAAAAGCAAACAATATCCATCTGCAAAGAGAGAAACTGGGGAACAGAATGGGGCAGAGCACAGGTGCTACTTGTAGCCTCTTTCCTTCCTAATTCCTTCCCCACTGTGTATTTTATTCCTCTACTTTGACTTTGCTTCAGGGTTTCTTTGTTTCTAAACACAAATATGAATACCCTTGCAAATGGATTAGACTAAGATCATTAAGGAAACCTGTAGAAGTAGCCAACTACCCTAGCATGTGAAAGAGGAAAAGGGTAAGCTTGAAAGTCTACCCAGAGGAGACAGATTTATTCGTCTTCATTAAGGTATATCGTTTTAGTTTAACAAAAATTTCTATCTCTTGCTTTGATGCTGGTCAGAACCCATCACTGTGGGAAAAATACTTACGATGAGCAATGTAAAGATGGGGTTGCTTTGGGCTGAATGGTTCAGAGGCATCCCTCCCAGGCTAAATGACTCCTCTCATCCAGGACTCTGATGGTGTAGGTCACGAATGGAGGAATGTGTAACACAGAGTTTTCTCCTCCAACGCAGGAAGAGGAAGAAATGTGCCTTGGGGAGAAATATGCCCTGAAAGAGCATCCCTTCAGTGACCTACTTTTTCCAGTGAACGTCATTAGCTGGGACCAAGTCTTTCATGCTTAGCCTACGGGAACCACTGAAGATCCATAGCTGCTCCTTTTATTTGTCTGTTTTCATTTTTGCCTTTTAGTATCAGGGAAAGTCTCACATTTCTCAGGCTGGTCCTGAACTCCTGGCCTCAGGTAGTTACCTTGAGTCACCGACTCTGTGCATTCACACCACTACACTAGGTGAGGCAAATCTGCAATTGCATATTGTTAATCATAGTGGATCGCAATGAACTCAAAAGCAATAAACTCAATTGTGTTTGTCATAATATTATTTATTTCGGTGTTATCACTATAATGAGGTGATATTTAAAAGCCCACGTCTTTTAAAGTAAGGCAGTGTCTCTCATTATAATATTAACATGGTAGGGTCAGGGCTGAGTTTAAAGCTATGAGCTGCATCGCTACAGGATGTCATAAGATGTAATTAAAAACTACATTTCTTACCTTGATATTCAATTTTTCATATGTGTATTCTTTATGTCTTTAATCAGAAAAGAGATGTCTTAATTGGCAGGTTCACGGTTATTTCTACTTTGCTCTCCTTAAATGTGCCGCCAGGAAACACTGCTCTTGCATGCACAGCACTGTTCTCTGACAGCCTCTGTTCTTTGCTTCTCCACGGTGCAGCTCTGCCTCTAAGGTGCGTTGTGTTTCTACTTTACTTTTCAATTGGCAAACGGAAATCATGGGATGCACTGGTGTAGTTCAAACTGCTCCTGGTACACACAGCTTATGAATGTATGTTTCTACCATTGATTCTATTTAAGATTAAAGAAAGCCTTTGAAAAGCCGACTGGGCTTCTAAAATCATCTTACTTTGCACAAGATCCTAATTGAACTCAAAATCAATTCATCTCTTTATGTCTTGAATTTTGGACAAATGTGTTACCATTCACTCTCACGTCATTGGAAATAACTGTAGGGTTTGTTAATTCACTATATCTAACGGTCCCAGACCTGCCTGCCCGTTTGACTTCTGCAGTATCTCTTGAGTGACTCCTGTTTGCAAGGTTACTGATTACATCCTGCTCTGATTCATGTGAACATGTACATTTGTCCACTGGTTTTGGAGGTTCAAATGCTCAACTCATGAGCAATGGGCACTATTGCTTAATATTTCTATTCTTGCAAAGCCATTGCCTATACGTCAATTAATAGGCTATCATGTTCTCAAACTATAATATGTTGATTTCTTGACTCTTGAGAGCTCCATCTTCATGACCTCATTGCTTCCCATCTACCAAAATCACCACCATGGAGTTTTGGGTTTCAGTGGAGCAGTTTTGGAGAGTCAGAGGTTAACCTCTGCAGTTTCTTTGGTTTTATTCCTCTGATTCCATGAAGCCTTTTCTACTTCATTTTGCTTTTCTTGAGTTTATATCTGATGCCTTTAGATGTGAGTGCTTTGGCTTTTGGTCATCCATGTCCATGGTTTGGTGTCTGAGAGCAATCTGGACATGTTAGAAAGTTTTAATATTTCCTCTACTCTTCTGCTTTTCCTCTTTTTGTTATTTCAATTATGTATATGTATATATACATGCTTAATTTTAAAAACTTATCTCATGGTTTTTATATTCTAATTGTGCTTTATTTGGGGTTATCTCACTGTTTCTTCTTTCTGTATCACAGTTTGTGGGATTTCTGTTGACCTGTCTTCAGGCTCTCTGGTTCTTTCCTTTGCTGGGAACACTGTGTCTCCTCATCGGCCCACAAAGAGACAATCTGTGCTTCTGTTTTGCTGTCTTGCTGTCTTGCTGTCCAGAGCTATCTTTTGCTTCTCGTGGCTTCTATGTTTCTGACTACATATCTTCAAACTTTCTGTACTTTGTTCAGCTTTGTTTCCTTAAAGCCCTAAACATACCTAAGTCATGGTTACTTTAAATTCTTTGCCTGATAAATCAGCATAGGTTTTAAAACCAAGGTTGGGTCCTTTACTTGCTTTGTCTCTGAACGCTGTTTTCTTTATCCTGTCTTATAGTCTCTCTTGAGAGCCAGAAAACATGCAGTCAGGAATGGAACTAAACAGGGTTTCCAGGTGAGTCTTGATGGTAAGGGAGAAGCTAGGCTGTCTTTTCACCTTTGCGGGAGCTACAGATTTTGGTATCCTTGCCGTCTTGTTCTCCGTGGGCTTCTCAAACCCTCTTCATAGATCACAACTACATTGTGCAACTCTCTACACTGCAAGATACACATGCAGAAGGAAGGAAGGAAAATCATTTTTTTTTTAGAACCAGCTCTCAGCCATTTGAAGGCCCGAATCCCTGGCTATGATCCTAGTGCATCTTCCTTAGCTACCTTTTAGGTGACACGGGGTGGACAGACAGGGTCAGATCTAGGGAAATATTCTTTCCACACATGAACTGTGGTCTAGGAGAGGAGGTTTTGGGCATGGGAAGCTTCCTGGGAACACTTTACAAAACTTACTCCTTCTCTTTCTATTGACAGCCAGGAAAACAGTTTTCCAGATTCTATATAGGACTCATAGAAGATCAAACCTCGGAAAACTGCAGGCCCTTCAGACTGCAGCTGCCTGGAATTTCTCATGCCTGAACTAATCTAAACATGGCCTCTAGAAGTTTGTAACAATGAAGATTTGACTGCTTCCACCATGTTGGGGGTTTAGTAGTTTTTCTTCCAGGCTGGCCTTTATAAACTCCAGTCCTGTGGGGTAACTGCCTTCCTTGATTGGGGCTGATGATTTCCTTGGTGATTTTTGTTTTCTGGTTAGAAAATACTGATTTTCAGTTTCTGCTTAAATTCTTAAAATTCCATTGCGTTTTAAGGACAGAGCAAGGACATTAATTTCGAAACTTTAAATGTCAGACAGAAGTATCCCCAGGATGCCTTTTTCCTCCTCTTAGCCTGAAATTGCAATCATCTCCTTGCTTGGCTCTTCGTTGTTATCCCACAGAGCTTGGGACCAGTGTGCTTTCATTTCTCGCTTATGTCCATGCCTTTATCTAACATTCTGTAGGTTTTTATTTTCCTTTTTGTCTTCTTCCATCAATTTGTACACTCAAGCCAACTGATCTCAACTGATTTCTCTTTTATTTTATTTAATTTTATTTTATTTGTTTTTTGGTTTTACTCTGGCTTATTGGTAAACCTGAAGGAAGAATTCTTGATTTTTTTTCAAGTTTACTTTCATCTCTATTTGATTCTAAAGGCGCAACTGTCATCTCTCCATGAAATTCTCCTGTCTCATTGTAAACACTGCTCAATTAGAGTTCAATAGGTAGAGTTCAATGAGGGGATTACCTGGAACTATGGGCATTGTCACACAGAATAATTGATGTGTTTTGATGTGCTTACTCTCTCAAATACTTCCTTTTTAAAGTAACATAATCCAAGATCTTGTGCATTAATAGCTAAATTACAAGAATTATTTTGTTAAATCATAAATAATTATGCATACGCTTCATATTAGCATCAATACTCTAGCATTAGGTCCAGTCTCCACGTAGATGCTCCAGTGTTATCCAGTGTGAACTTGACCATTTGTAAGTTCAGTAGAGATAGATTTTTACAGAAAAAGAAATGGTGAGAATATTCTGCCTTTGGGGTAATTGTGAAAATGTTTTAATGTGCCTCAGCTGGAAATTTCTGTGTTCTGCGAAATGAAATAATCATTTTCTCCCTGTAAAAAGTGTCTCTCATGTTGTGAACTGAGGATATTAGAAAACTGCGTAAAGCATCTTCAGATGTTCACTGTTTGGCATGAGAGTGCTGATTTTCCTTCTCCTCTGTGTTAGGTGCCACCACGAGGTTTCTGAGGACTTGAAACAATGCAGTGTCATTTGTAGGATAGACCATTATAAGACATAATACTTCAACTCTGTTTAGGGAGGATACTGGCCTGATCACACTTATTTCCTGGAGACCTGTAAATGGGTTTTAACTTCTTTTTATCTTCTAATATAGTAGGGAAAACCAACATGATACAAAAGAAGGAAAAACCAAAGAAGAACATAAAAGAAACAGAATTTCTAGGATACTATGCATTAAAATTTAATATAACTAGATTTGATGAATTTATTTTACATTAAAGAAACGATAGAAAATCTTTCCAATGCATTGGCTTCACTTGTCTCCAAATATTTTCCTGATCTATTGTAAAACCCATGACTCAGTAATCTAATATCACAAACTCATAATTACTGTTCCCTGCACTACCATTGCTGAGCCATACAGTTTCAAGAATCTTTCACTGATTGCACACTGCTCTGAGAAGATTTTTTTTTCCAGTAGCTTACACAACGTAATTGAAGATGGTCATTTCTACTTCGTAAATATAGATTTTTTTTTTTTTACTGTTCAAAGGACAGAAAAAAATACTGGTGTCAATAAAGAAAATCACTAGGCTGTTAAAGCCTTAACAGCGTCTGTAAAGAAACACAGCTACGGTGAAATTTTTATGGGTTTGGGGAGTCCGATATAAAGTGAACTTTCTGACTGTAGGTTTGATTAGGAACAGGTATTGTGTGCGCTGTCAGAATTCAAAGTGATGAGCAAGAAGGAGACCGAAGTGAACGGTTCACTGGAAGCCGACCTCGGAGAGCAAACAGGTGTATTCATCCAGTAATGTATGTATTTCTGGATTTATTGTTCCTGAAGATTGAACCCAGGGCTTCATACCTGCCAAGCCTGCACTGCACCACTGAGCTACCATACAGATCCTATGCTTTGTATAGAGCCTCCTCTTTCACCCACACCAGATAAGAGAATTCAAAATGTAAAGAAACTTAAATCTTAGTACAAGTTATAATTGCTAATAAATTACATAAATCTTAAAACAGTCCACTGACCAGTACAAAGCGATTTTGGAAGTCTTATGTGTGAGCTAAAAATATAATTTCTATATTGATTATATTTTTTACATATCACATATATCATCAGCATATCTCTGAAGATATCAAAATTTTTGAAGTTTATCATTTCTACCAAAATATTTTTGAAAGTAATGAAATTGTGTGTGTGTGTGTGTGTGTGTTAAATTACAACCCCAACCCTAATTCATGTTTTTTTTTTGAAAATAATTTATTTAAATTTATTTTATATGCTCTGGTGTGAAGGTGTCAGATTGCCTGGAACTGGAGTTACAGACAGTTGTAAACTTCTGTGTGGGTGCTGGGAACTGAACCCAGGTCCTCGGGAAGAGCAGCTAGTCCTCTTAACCACTGAGCCATCTCTCCAAATCTCCCAATTCATGGTTCTTAATGAAAGAGACAAAATGTCTTCTTATCAATGAAGAACCCTATCTTACATTTTCATTCAGTAACAACAAACCCATTTTGTTGAAAGTTTTATAAGGTAGATTATTTTATTTGATCTGCTATTTTTTTTTCTTGACAGAGGAGAAAGTGAAATGACTCAAAATTTGCTAAAATAACAGAACCTCCTAGAGTTTGTGTGGAAACCTTATTGTAATATGCTGAGATAACCATACTTCTAATAACCATTCATAAGCAAGGAGTCTATGCATGACAGAAGCACATTCACCTGCAACCTTAATCATAATGCTTACATTGGGACCATAAACAGAAACTTCCAATTCTTACTTCTAAATGTTTAAACCAGGCTTCTCAGAATAATACGGAATATAAATGTGAATATTTCAATATTTTCATGTTAAAAGGTTCATTTGCAAAAACACAAAGTAAATGAAAGAAAGAATAATTTATGCAGAACAGTTTATCCAGCAGTTTGTTTCTGGACTTAATTGGATTTACCTGGAATTGATGTTAAGTGTCAGGGTGGGTTTTGTCATCAACAGAAGCCCTAGTCACTCAGCAAAAAAAGACTCTACGGAAAGAAGTGAACTGCAAGATTGCAAACCTCAAGCCAAAGACAAATGTGAATTCATTTGATTTGGCTGCAGCATAATTGCTTCTTAGCCAAGTATGTTGCCGAGCTATCCAGCCAGCTTGTTGTCTCACCCACAATTCCATCCTCTACATTTATCTCCTAAAAAGAAACAGTGAATGTTCAACGGAATGCCTTGGAGAATGGGGGCGTGTCTATTCTACCTCCAAACCAAGGTAGAGGGTATTGCTTATACAGGAAGAAGTGTGGCGAGTGAATTCCAAAGGCAAACATGAGACTGAGGACCAGGGATTTACTGAGTATGTAGAAAAATAAATTTATTCTTTGAAACTAAGTAAGAAAAGCTGTGCCTGTGATACAGTTTTCAATGAAGGAGGGAAGTGCTACAGGCCTTATGGTGTGTACATATATATGTATGTGCCCTTATGTATATTTAATATCGATACAAACAAATGTTCAAATTTTTAATGATAATTTCCACGTATCCTTTACTGATTTTTTTCCTTTTCTCCATTGTTTAAGGAGACTGGTGACATGTAATATTAAGAAACATAAGTCTAAAGGTCTGGGTTGGTTGCCTAATATTCTGAATGCCAAGTTGTTTTTTTAAAAGTTTATTAATTTAATATATATATATTAAATGTGTGTGTGTGTTTGTGTGTGTGTGTGTGAATTCAAGTATGTGCTCATGCAGAAGCCAAAAGACATTTTTTTAGGCATCATTACTGAACTTGGAGATCTTTTTTATGGGGATGGATGTGTGCACAGCATGGGTAATGTACTTACGCAGTTTGTGGGATGCAACAGATGCTAGTTTATGGCAAAGAGACATAGATTATGCAGGTGGCCAGATTTGCCTGAACAAAAAGACCAAATCCGCCCATTTAGTACCTGGGTTATTATTGAAGGAAAACAGGTAGAAAGTAACAGGTTGTCTAAATAAAGCCACTAGAAATCAGAATATCATTCACGATTCATGATTTAAAGAAAGCACTTCAGAATGAAACAGTAGCTATGTGGTAATGAAGATAATCTTGACAGTCAGGAGGAGGAGAATATCCTGGAGATAACCACTGTTCTCCCAGGTTTAGGAATATTTCTCAGGGTGGGAAACTGTGACCAAGAATGACCATTTAATGGGATTTGGTTACTGGGAATGCTGTCTTCCTTCCACAAGATGGTATGATTGTGGAAACCATGTGAAACACATTGGTCTTATCAACATCACTCTTTCCACTGTTGGTGTCTGCCAGGCATAAGCTCCCTGTGTTTTCTGTTCTCACTTCTGATGGCAGATGCCATACTGAGTACGACACAGCCTGGCATGCATGGTCTGTTTGTTTATGTGCATTAAGAATGTGAGTTTTATTTTAGAAAATGTGTTGAACATGTTAATTTTTTATATTTTAAAAGTTAGCCATTTCTTTTTGCGGGGAGGTTTTGGTTCTTAACAGTCATGAGTCTCTTTCTTCCTATAGAACTTGCTTTTGATATTTTTTGATATTCTGGTCTGCTAACCTGAATTGCCTCAACTTCTGTTTCACTATAAAAAAGCTTTCTGCTTAAATCAATGTATTTAATTTAAAATTCATTAGTATATATTGCTTACATAAGTGATGGTTCAGAGTGGCACTGTGTTTTTTGATGCTGTTACACTCCTCCTGTTTATCTTAATCAAGTTTCTACTGATGTGATGAAATATTACCAAAACAAGCTAGGAAGGAAATGGATTATTTCAGTTGATATGTTGCAAGTCACAGCCCACTGAGGGACACCAAGACAGGAGCTCAGCTTTGGAACTGATCAGAGACCATGGAGGAATGCGAGGAATGCTGCTTACTGGCTTGGTCCACAGGGCCTGCTCAGGCTACTTTCTTATATAACTTATGACCACCTGCCCAGGGTTGTCAAGACCTGCAGTGAGATGGGCCCTCCCACATCAGTCATTAGTCAAGACAGTACCTCACAGGCTTGCCTAATGACCAATTTATGGATGCATTTTCTCAATTAAGATTCCCTCTTCCTCGCTATTCCTAGGGTTTTTGCTGTTTTGTTTTTATCTTAAATTAGCAAAAAATAACCAATATACCCTCCCTGACTCGTACACTTTTCATAAATCTCCTTTCCGTCTTCACGTCCATATACAAAGTCTAGGTTCTAGTTATTTGGAAAAAAAGATAATTACGTTTCACTTAACAGAATGATCTTTAGTTCCATTCACCTTCTGGAAATAACAACTTTGCTCTTTTTTTTGTAATGGATGATTAAACTGTATTGTGTATATGTACCACATTTTCTTTATCCATTCACATTTTTGAAGATATTTTTCTACATATGGGATTTCCTTGATAGGTTATTCTCTCTTTATTCTTTGTTTTGAAACTATCAGTCCATTGACTTCCTGGTTTATATTGTTTCTGAGGAGCTGTCTATTTTAATGTTCCTCACGGTCACCCTTTATATACTATTTCCTCTTCTCTGGATGCCTGGAAAGTCTTCTCTCTTTTGATTTTCAAAGTTTGTGCATCTAGGCATGTGTGCTTAGCAGTGACCTTGCTCCGTTCTGGTTTTATTCTCGTAAAGGCCTTTTGGAATTTTACATGTTTCCGTGGATATAAAATTAAATGCTTTTAATTATTTTGCAGACAATTAAATCTATTTGGAAATGTTTTCTGTCCTCTTTCTCTAGTGGTGCGCATTATTATGTATGCCACACCCTGGGGTACTGTGCTGCAATTCTTGAAGGCTTGATTCATTTCCTATATCTTTTGTCTCTTTATATTTCAGTTTGAATCATTTCTATGGAACACACTGCAAATTAGCTAAGCCTTCTGGTGTTTGTCTTTAAATTTATAACATTTCCACTTAACTTATCCTGGCTGTTAAATGCTCTGCGTCATTGCTCCAAGTTTTGTTTTTGAGGCTTGCTATATAGTCCAGGCTGGCCTCAAATTCACCATGTAGCCCAGGCTGCATCAAAATGCACGTGAGTTCTCCTGCACCCTTCCAATTATTCGATTCCTGCTGTGAGACACCATGTTCAGTGTCCAATAGCTTCCTTCTTCAAATTTGGTCATAAAATTTTCCCTAAAGCTTCTTCTGTTGGAAAAAATTGATGTCTGAAGATGTCTTTCTTCTTTAGGATCTGACTTAACTTTTCATAATGGCTTGATTTTCTAGATACATTACTATCTCCCATTACTACTGAATATTAAACATAGAAGGACTGTATTTATCTTATAAGAGTGTCAACTACATAATTATTATTGAAAATATATTCCAGGGGGAAATAGTGTCAATGTCTCTGCACTAAGGCATAAAGAAACAAAAGAAACCTCTGGGAAACTGTACACAAAAGCTTTCATCCCAGATACAAGACAACATTGACTGCCTTAAGAAGGCTTGGAATGCTACGATGCTCCATTGAGCAGACATATTTGCTGTCCAACATGATAAAGGTACATGGTTCTTCCATGGAAAAAGTCAGGTGGGCTTTATTAAATCCCATCAGAAAAATTGGAACATATGAAATCAAGGTTGCTCTTCTAGAATGCAGTCCACTATAGCCGATCCTTTTGTCACCAGGTAGGCTTTAGGGCTCAAGAAATGGGTGGAACAGAACAATTGCTGCTGTGACTTCCACTGGTGCTGGTACTCAGCTATGTTTGTTCCATGACATAGGACCTCTTTGTGTTGCCTCAGCCTTTAAGATACAATGTGAGACAAACTGGTTGGCTTGTGAGTCAGGTGAGTGCTCAGGTCCTTCAGACTTCTTGAGGAATTTCAATGACTGTTGTCTAGAGGTTGGAACTTCACTGAAATCTGCCTTGGATCCTGAGCTCGAGACTGTTTTGTGTCTCTCCCCTTTGCTACTACCCTCTAAAAGTTTGTCTATTCTCTACAATCTCATGTTGTCTTTTCTAGTGGTCCTTTGGGGAATTTTTGGTACTTGGTTCATGAGAGAGGGAGAGAGAAAGAGAGAGAGAGATCGACAGAGAGACAAAGAGAGACAGAGAGAGACAGAGACAGAAAGGAGGAGAAGGATAAAGAGGAAAAGGAGGAGGAGGAAGACTCAGGTCTTAATTCTTAAGAGTGCTAGCCCCTGCTTCACTGTGGTCTTGAAAGGACATGACTCTAGCCCCCTCTTCTTGAGTACCTGGTAGACTGATGGATAAAATCGTTTAAGCATAAACATTTTGTACCCTGAGTCCTCACTTGTAAGATGTATTAAAGAATTCCCTACCACTCTCAATTATTTCCTACATACCTGTTTCTCTTGCGCATGCAGCTACACTGTGGTAATTGGTAGAACCTGTTTCTCCTGTGTTTATCCATCTTGGTTGCCATGAGGAATGAACTCTTCACTGAGTTCAAGAAAAGACAATCTTGCACAAAATGACCTTAGTCTGAGTATTTATGCCCTTCTCTATTAGCTAATTTCATATATTGAAGGATAATCACCAATAGAATACCAGTAGGAGGTGTGGTCTTTAGGAGGTGACTCAGTTAGGAGGTCTCTACCCTCCAGAAGGAGAGCAGCATGCTTATAAAGCCCAAAGGGTCAGCTCTCCCCCCTCTCCCTTATCTTCTCTACATCATGGGAACACCGAACTGAACAGTCTTCAGTGTGGAGGAGGATCATGGCCAGAGCTTGGCCATGCAGACCCTGGTCCTCTGACTTCTGTTATTGCAGCAAATCAGTTTCTGTTGGCTTTTTGCTTTTGTTTGTTTTTGTCTGGTGTTGTATAAGCTACGACAGCAGCCCCAAAAGAATAAGACATTGATCTGGCCTTTTCTTCTCATTAGGTTTGAAGTAATTCTCTCTGTTGCTTTCCACTCATCTGGGAGATGAGCCCAGGAAAGGGGATGTTGTCTAATTCAATCTTCACATGGAATAGTGTCTAACAGAAAAGACACTTATGCAATCCACTCACTCTACAAAGACTTCATGAGCGCAACTGAAGAAAATTCACACAGTATGAATTTCCAAAGATGTGGACACCATGATGAGAGACTAATGTTCAAGATTCACTACCAAGGCACCAAGAAAAATGTGAGAGGTAGCTAATCCCTTAGTAAGTGTAAGCCCATCCAAAGACCCGCATCCTTAGCATCAATCTTTCTCCATGAGAACTCTGAACTCAGTGTCAGTCTAGAACTATGGTTCTCAACCTTCCTAAGTCTGTGGCCCTTTAATACAGTTTCTCATATTGCAGTGACCCCTCAAAGACAAAATTATTTTCTTTGCTACTTTGTGACTGTAATTTTGCTGCTGTTATGAATCATGATGTAAGTATTTTTGGAGATAGAGGTTTGCCAAAAGTGTTGCAACCCATGGATTGAGAAGGACTGGTCTAGAGACTTCCAGTTCCATCCTAGCCTATTTAGCTGGTTGAAGGAACTCAAGGTCACATGATTGTTCTTTAACTTCTATCTCAATGGAATAAAGAGCCTGATTCAGTCTGTAGTTTAGTCTCTTAAAGGCCCTTCAGAATAAAAGCAATGCTATGAATCAGAGAGCATCTACCCACCAGCCTTTCTTTTTTTTTTTCTTCCACTACAAACAGCCTCTTCCTACTTTAAAATCAGGATGTTGAATTAAATAAGCATTAGAATTTGACCTGAATGAAAATGCGGGAGTTTTGATTTTATTTTCTGTCTTCAACAAGGAAGATGAATTCTATGATTGAAATCTGAGAAAGACCAAAATACATATTCTTTTTTGGGGATCACTTGTAAAAATTGAAACTAAAGAAATTCAAATCATTTCCCCAAACCTACAAAGATGCAAAAAATGAAAACCAAAGAACATGATTAAAGAATCTTTGCTTGATCATAAGAGAGCTAATCAAGATAGCTATAGATAGCCATGTGTGTGTGTGCGCGTGCATACATGCATGCGTGGGGGGATGGGGGGCAGCACTTTGATGGATTGTGTTCAAATCCTGCACTTATTACTAGCTGATGAGAATATGAACAAAATGACTGTACTGGCCAGTTTCTGTCAACTTGACATAAGCTTGCGTCATTTGGAAAGAGGAAACCTCAGAAAATGCCTTCCTCACTTTGACCTGTAGGCAAGTCTGGGAAGCTTTTTCATTAGTAATGGTTGACATGAGCAAGCCAAGCACACCTGGGCAGGTGGTCCTGTGTCATAGAAAACAGCTGGATGACTCACTGGAGAGAAAATCAGTAAGCAGTACGTCTCCTACTCCTCCGTGGTCTCTGCTTCAGGCCCTGCCTCAAGTTCTTGCCTTGACTTCCTTTGACAGTGACCTTTAAGAGAAAAAAGCCCTTTCCTCCCAATGTTGCCCTTGCTCGTGGTGTTTATCACAGGGAAAAGAAAAAAAAATACAAAGGCTCAATCTCTCCAACCTTCAACTTAGCTCGTTTCTTCAAACAGGGTCGATGGTGACAATGTCTTTTTTTTTTTGAGGTGATTATTAAATAACTGTCATTGACATTGTACTGCCACACATGCTCCTTGATATCTGAAGTTCTTTGAAACAGTAAAACATACTTTGTGATGTTCTTGTAAGGACTTCAAATGCATGGGCAGGAGGGCAACTGCTAGATTAGAATTTCTTTGGCCCATCTCCTAGGTGTCAATTAAGTATGGCAAATGGAGGACCAGAGTGCAGCTTTGCTTTCTGCTGCTTGTCATGCAGAACGGATGCTTTGAAAGCTGCTCTGATTAACCAAGAAAGCCTATGTGCTTGTGAGCATGCGGGAGATGACATCGCATTGTTCTGCCAGAATGGCAGCATTCTAAGAGCTGGGCGGTGGTGGCACACACCTTTAGTCCCAGCATCGGGAGTCTGAGGCAGGCGGATCTCTGAGTTCGAAGCCAGCCTGGTCTACAGAAGTGAGTTTCTGGACAGCCAGGGCTACACAGAGAAACCCTGTCCCGAAAACACAATAACCACCTAAAACAATAAAAAGAAAATGGGGTGAGGACAAGAATAGAGGATGCAGTAAGATATGGATCAAGAGCTACTAAGTTTCCTGTAGACATACTGGCCTTAGAACTCCCTTCTTCCCTCAAGAAATAGCTGTGGCAGCGTTAAGTGCCAGCTTGGAGTTTCCAGTGCGTATTTTCTGGCCAGGGGTATAATTTTTTATTCCTGTTTATTGACTAAGAACTGCTCCATTTGCTGAACTAACCACGTCGTGAGGCCGTGGGGCGCCTTGTGGTTTTGGCTGCAGTAGCCACGGCTCTCCCATAGATGGCGCCATTTCACAAACAACGTCCTCAAAGCGGCCTCCTAATCTGTTGACAGGATTAGGGACCCCTGGTATTTTACAGGAAGTAAATAAATCCTTCTGGTATTCTGGAAACCTCAGAAGTGTTTGAGAGTGCTAAGAACTTGTTTATTCCGTGGCGAAGGTATCAGATGAATATTTACAGCATTTAAAATAATTACCCCCGACTGAAGCGGACTCATGCTAAAGCCCAGCCTGTTCACATTATCTGCTTAGGGTCTCCGCTACAAACTCCCAAACAGTAGGTGTGCTTTGTCGGGACCAAATTTCTAGCTGGAGTATGTGGGAGTGAAGGGGGACCGGGGCAGTCTTCGCTTTCTAACCCAATGAGGCATGTAGAAATCTCAAATCATTGTGTAAAATAAAAGCCACATGGCGGTGCGACTACAGAGAATAAACAGAATTCAGGATGGAAGGTGGAGAAAAGACAGTAATTTAGTAGGTATGTTTAAGCAAAGGTTAATGTCAGCCTCACAACCCACTGGAATTCTCAATGTTACATGATGTCAAACACAGTGAAGCGTCTGGTCCCAAGCCGGGACTCCGTTTCCTCTTTCTCTTTATAATTCCGTCTTGTCTCTTCCCATTCACTCCCTCCTCTCTTTTCTTCCTTGTTTGTTTCCTAAGGTAGTTATTTTGTGGTTGTTTTTTGTTTGTTGTAGCCCAGATTGACTTCAAACTTAGTGTCCCCAACCTCCCATACCTCAGCCTCCAAAGACAGGAATTTCAGGCTTGAAATACCACAGAAAGTTCGGTTTTCATGAATATTCATGTTGTGTGTGTGTGTGTTGTATGTGGGGAGAATTGCTCACATGTGTGTAGAGGTGCACACATATGCCTCTGCAGGCAGCAGTCTGTCAAGTGTCTTCCTCCATAACTCTATTGTTCTGCAGTAGGCCTGTCATTAGTTGACAGGCTGTGCTGACAGTTCCCCTAGGCTGTAGTGACTCAGTCTCCCCGTGCGGGGCAAAGAGGCACAGTTACCAACCTGCCTCAGCCTCCCCGTGCGGGACATACAGTCAGTTACCAACCTGCTTCAACCTCCCCATGCGGGACATATGAACACAGTTACCAACCTGCCTCAACCTTCTTGTGTGGAGCATGCAGGCGGTTACCAACCTGTCTCAGCCTCCCCATACGGGACATATGGACACAGTTACCAACCTGCCTCAGCCTCCCCGTGCGGGGCATA
>LOEQ01005824.1:0-17280 GCA_001685075.1 Bramus lutescens | reverse complement strand
CGAGGGGTGCGCCCACCCACTGAGACGATGGCGCTGATCTAATGGGAGCTCACCAAGGCCAGCTGCACTGGGACCGATGGAGCATGTGATCAAACTGGACTCTCTGAATGTGTCTGACAAGGAGAGCCAAGGACAATGGAACTGGGTTTTGATTCTACAGCATGTGCTGGCTTTGTGTGAGCCTAGTGTGTTTGGATGCTCACCTTCCTAGACCTGGATGAAGCGGGGAGGACCTTTGCCTTCACACAGGGCAGGGAACCCTGACTGCTCTTTGGACTGGAAAGGGAGGGAGAGGGTTAATGGGTGGAGGGGGAGGAAAAAGGGAGGAGGGGAGGAGGTGGAAATTTTTAATAATAATAAAGAAAATGAAACAAACAAACAAAAAACCCCAAAACTACAGTTTGGGTTTTTTGGGTTGCTTTGTTTTTATAAAACCATAGAGGATATCTTAAATCAGTCACAATATATAATATAGATACATGCATGATCCTTGTGTCTTATTTAATTTTATCACAGTTGATAGAGAATGCTCATGCGGACACAGGCTCACACACAGGGCCCCCCTACACACACAATTACATGCTCACACACCCTTCATGACATGAAGCAAGCAACAGACAATATGGAAAATTCCACACTAGTGATGCAATGTATCCAAGTCTATGTTATTGAGACTTATTTTTACTCTTAAAAAAATAAGACAACTTTTAGACTATGGTAGATTCCATGTTACAGAGTGAATGAAGTGTAAGAGGACAAAATATTGAACTTTCTGGCAGCAATTAATAGTAAAAGTAGAAATTGTTTTCTATCATTTTGCCTAGCAGCTACAATTATAGGTTATTAGTCAAATATGTTAAAGAATAGGCTGATGTTTCAGTAAGTTTTTGCTTATAATCTAGGATATTAGAAATGGCCTAAATAGTCACAAATCCTGGCTAAGTGAATGGTCATTTACACAGTAGATATTAGGAAAAGTGCTCATGGAAAATAGTAAAGATACACAAAGATTATTTTTTCTCATTTTGTAGTACTTTAAAATGAACGTTTAAATACATGTTTAAGTCATGTGTGTGTTTTGCCTGCATAGATATTTATGTACCACAAGTGTGCCTTGTGCCTGTGGAGTTCAGAGGTGGATGCCATATCCCCTGGAACTAGAGTTATGGATAGTTGTGAGCCACCATGTGGGTGCTGGGAACAGAACTCAGGTCCTCCAAAAAGTATAGCCATTGCTTTTAACCTTTGAAGCATCTCTTTTGGTACACATTATGTAATGCTTTTAGTGTGCTTTCATAGTACAAATTTTATTACTATTTTATGCAATTTCATCATTTTCCTTTTCTCTAAATAAATGTTTATAACTGTTAACCACTAATAGCTAGTATAATTTCAGCAAAGAGATCATGGAAGAGCCCACTGGCTGTAAGATTCCAGTGTTTAAACAACAGTTATTAGGGTCTGATTTCAGGCATAATTGATTTCATATTTCCAGCATCTGCAAATCAGTACACTCAGATTATTGGCATATTTACTCCAAAAAGGATCATAAAGATCTTTGCATTGATAAGGCAGCTTTGTAGATGTGAGATTCCATAATACCTTCTCAAGGAGGGAACCTGGAATTGATCTTATCAGCCATTTACCCATAAAAAATCTTTCAGTCTGTTTTTAGACACATGATAAGTTATACAGCACCCATTGTACCATGTGTTCTTGGCTCCAGGTAGAATCTCTCAGGTTTGGGTCCCACACAACAGCTCGTTATGGCATGTCTGAGACATTCGCAGATCAAAGAACAACCTGTGTTTCTGTGCACACCCACAAGCTTTCCTGGGGTGCTACTTCCAGACACGGAGACAGAAAAACAGCAAAGATAGAATAACAAATGGACACACTCCCAGAGAATGTAGGCTTTGACACCAGAGTCCAGTTTTACAGGACAGAAGTTTGGCAACAGGAGACAGTGTTCCGAAAAGGCACAGCGAGACATACAGCAGGAAGAGTGACTGTCACCAACCTCCTTTGTTTCCTCTCACCCACAATAATATGCGAGCTTCTCTGCATTGGGCCTTACCTGTACCTGGGTAGCATGGCCAGAGGTCTACATCATTAAGGAGATGGCTCTTGATTAGTATCGCAGTTAGATAAACTCTCTTTCTCTCATCTACCCTGACCTCTCTTCCATTTAAATTCATACACTCTGAGAAAGTTGAGAAATAGTTCTTGGCATTAAACCTTAAAGTTTGATACCCTGCAATTCTACTATGGAAGATGCTATAAGAAATGAATATCAGGACTAGAGAATGGCTCATCAGTAAGAGTGATGTACACTGCTCTCGTGGAGGATTGGAGCTCAGGGTCCTCCATATTGCATGTCTCACAGAGCCTGGAACTCAGGCTCCATGGGATCTGAGGCTCATGGCCTACTGGGGCACCTGCATTTGTAAGCACACAGACACATAATTAAAAACAAAGCTATATAAATGTAATGCATTCCCATACTTCATCTAATGGCTTTGATTTATACTGGAATCAGAACCTCTCCCCCACCCCGCAATGAGTTCAAAAATGGTAAATAACGACAACCAAAATATGGTCTTCTTTAGTTCATATACTAATAAAGTAAATCATGATACAATTCATCCTAACCTTGGACCTAAAATAATGAAAAACATATGAACTAAACGTAACATTAGGTATTCACGTTCACTATTTGAGAGTGGATATAGCATTTGTATGCAGCAATGAAGCAAAGATGAAGAATTCCTGGAGTATCTTCTTCCAACATTCATTATCAAATTATCAATCTTTTGGAGGCTTCTGGTTGTTTTGGACAAAATCTGTACTTGAAATGAAATATGGTTTATAAAAATAAACAGAACACCCAAGGGCAAAGTAAAGCACTTTGAACTAAGTGAAGCGGTGCAGACATGAAACCCTTCAGTGTAGCCAAACCTGTGAGCTCTCCTTCCCAGGATTTGGAAGGCAAGATTTCCTCATTTATAAAAATATCAGGACAAATTTAAATTGTTGTCATATCTCTGCATGGTGTTTTGTAAAGTGAAACAGTAGGTATTTTCTACCTCAAACTGAATACCAAAGGCTTTTGCCTCCCTGAAGTGTTGGTGTATAATGGGAATCCCATATGAGGATGAGGAAGGTCGTTGAGTTCAAGCCTGGCTAAGCCACATAGTGAAACTGTCTCAAAGTACTGGTAAATGAAGCAATGGCTTTGTTAGGTCGACATGCTGTTTGGAAAGCCTGCTCATTTGACAAATCATATAGAGCAGATGTTTCACCGGTGCTGTTTTTCCTTCTTAACTGTCCATCACTCCCTCCCTTCCTCTTTTCCTTCTTGCTCCTACCTGCTGCTGCTGCTGCTGCTGCTGCTGCTGTTGACACAAAGTCTTCTGTGTTGTTCAGGCTGTACAATCTCCTGACTCAAACTCCTGATAATATGCTAGGTGTCCACCTCCATGCCTGACTTTACGACTTCCTGGCTTCTGCTCTTTCAAATCCATTCTTTTTCCCAATTGTACTGCAATCATTTTATGAGCAGTATGATTTTCTTTCTGGTAAAGCCTCTGGCTAACAGTGGCTTTTGTCCAGGCACTTCAAACTAAGCAGATACACAATGAGTGCTATTGCCCTCCCATCTTCTGTATCAAGATTAAAGGTATCAAAAATATTTCATCAGGACTAGCGAGATGGCTCACCGGGTAAAAGTGTCTACCACTAAGTCTGCCAACCTGAGTTCAGTCCAGGGACCCATAGGTAAGTAAGTTAGAGAACTAAGTCTCCCTAGTCGCCACCTGAGTTCCACAGATGTGCACAATACACACTCTCACACGGAGGGGGGAGGGGAAGAATAAGTAGATAGGTAAAATGTAACAGCATTTATGAAAGTATATATCTCATACATCATGATGATTAATGAGTTATCTTAATGTTTATAATTTGGTGAGCATTAAAAATTAAAAAAACAGGCTTAGGGTAGAGCCCAGCAGTATAGCCCTGAGGCAAGTCCTTGTCTGGCATACATTTGACTCCCAGGACCTCAGAAATAAACTGAAATTATTAGACACAAATCTTAGTACATTGTTCAGACAATAGGAATCACCAACTATATTGGGCTTCTGGTGTCATCTCAGACTTCTTCTTTTCCAGACAACTGACTAAACTGAGAATAAGAAAACGACCCTTCCAAAGAGCCATTTCCCAATCTATTCCTTCCACCAGAAACTTCTACAAAGCCTTTCCACTCACTGTATGCCTTGTCAAAATGGATGTATCTTTCTAAACTTCTCTGTTTTATCGTTTTTCATTTATACTCTTGAGAAATGCTTCTACTCTGCCAAAACCTTCCTCACTCTATAAAAACAGGATAAGTGCTAACTTTTCTAGGAAATGTCTCTTATGCTCTGGTAAAAGAAAGAGGGAGAAAAGGAGAGACAAAGAGGGAGCAGGGAAGAGCTCAGAGGGGTACATATTGAATATGTTGAGGTAACGCTGATTGGCCAGTAGCAAGGCAGGAAGCATAGGCAGGGCAACCAGGCAGGAAGTAGAGGTGAGGCAATGAGAAAAAGAGAATTCTGGGAAGAGGAAAGATTTAGTCTGCAGTTGTCAGCCAGACAGAGAGGAAGCAAGATGAGAATGCCTCACTGATAAAGGTACCAAACCACACGGCTAACAGTTTATGATTAATGTAGACCTCTCTGTGTTTTCTTTGGGACTGAACAACTGCAGGACTGGGTTGGACAGAAACCTCTGTCAACAAGCATGTGTGTGTGTTTTCTTTAAATTTCCATTTCTATTTAGATTTTCATGTTCCTAAGGGGGAAAAACACACTTTTGAAACAAATACTTAAAATGATGTTAAATTTATACATAATTATTTGAAAAATTGACATTACATAATATATAATAATAATATACATAATTTATTTAAAGAATTGAAGTTACTTGGGACCTACCATTCAGGCACATGGGATGACCCAATTTATTAAAATTTTTTCTGTATGTATTTATAATGTAGATGTATAGATGCTGGGAACCAAGGGAACCAAGGACAGTTAAAAGGAAGGTTGTAAAAAATAAACCGACTTGACATTTTATGATTTGCAGTGGATCCCAAGTGAAAGATGATTATACCATTCCATTTTGAAGCTTCAACATGTCACAGTTACTCTCTGGGGACTTTCCCCTTTGCCTCCTGTTTCTCATCATGTCACCATGAGAGTTCAGTGTCCCAAAGGAGTTGTTTTGGGGACTCCGTGTAGATACTCAAATCCAAAATTCCTTCCATAAAAATGGACTAGCATTGCATACAGCGCATACACATCCTCCTGCACAGTATCACTCATTGCCAAGTCACTTACAATACCTCTTACATGCAAAGAAAGAACTGCCCATCTTTAGGACTAATTAATTTTTCTAAATGTTTGGATCCATGGTTAGTTGGTTCTGTGGAGGTAGAACAGATACCAAAGACTAACCATTTTTAAAAGATGCCTGGTCTTCAATCGACTCATGGTCACAGACCTTAGAAGCATTTATTGTGATAATTTAATCAGTTGAAATGCATTCATTTCTGATTAAATATTTGAAGGTAATAGGAAAACATAGTTGCGTGGGCTTCTCATATCAAAGTGTGTGGCTACCTAAAAATATTGGGGTCAGGAATGCAAAGGAACATCTTATGTATAGTTTCCAGATCTTAGATTAAAGGGAGTTTTTCTCTTAATGGTTTGTTCACTGGCAAAGGAAAATCATAGTTATGGCCACCAGCTTACCATATGGCTTTCTTTGGATCCTATTACTTCTTTTGAAGGGGAAGAGGAAGGAAGGCTGACTAGCAATCAGGTTGCTGTCAATAGAATGTAGTAAGTTGAATTGTGGATGTTTTTGAAACTTGGGAATAGAACAAAATGACTACAATAAAGGTTACAACGCTGTGTAGAAAATAATAGGCCAATGAAAACAGAATGTCTTCTCAGACGAGGAAGAGTAAAGGCGAGAATAAAGAATAAAGACACGAATAATTACAGTAAAGTTCCACTGAATGATGCAGGGAAAAGGCTCGTTTTCCCCCTAAAATCCAAAATGAGAACAGGATGCTGATACTCTGGTATCATTCGAACAAACAAACCTGGCATTCTGAAGATCATTAAATACATCCCCTCACTTACAGCACCCTCTGATTTCATGTTTTTGCCCAAGCTGTGCCCACGAATGCAAGGCTTCTGGTTTCTTCCAGCCTGATCATGAATGTGTATGGCCCATGTAGTGAAGTAATAATAATGGATGACAAAGCTCCCCAAGAGTCTCAATGCAAGGCCAGTGTAACACATGAGCTAATGAAAACCTGGGGAGCTTTGCAAACAAAACCTTCACAAAGGCAAACACTAAGATAATGAGAAGGCATGCACTTGGGACATGTGGATTGCAGGCAGAAATTCTTAAGTAACCTGGGACCTACTTTCTGCAGGAGATATGACTACTGGATAGGTTACAGTGACTATACTAGGAAATGACCTCAGGCATGAAGGAAAAGGCTTTATGATCATGTCCTGGTCCAGGAAGAAACGTTTGGAAACTCGGAACCACAAAGGTTGATCAACATTCCTAATCAAAGGAGTCCGGATATACCTCACTGACTTAGCACTAGGGAGTAGCTCCTAATTTGACAGCCAGATGTCAAAACTAAGCATCAAGTTGCCAGTACACAACAGAAGTCGTCGGCATAAAGCTTCTGAGTGTCATCCACAGCCTAGTTGGCAAGGTTTCATCTATTGAGCTAAGACTGATTCAGATCTTCCATATCTGGGCCCTAGAATTTCTCAAGGAACTCCAAGGTTTCCACTACCTCCGCTGCTTGGATGCTTAAGTGTCATGCTATCATCTAAGTGGTGTGTGTAGCACAGCTGACCGATCCATGCAGTATCCTTCTTTAAGATTGTTTGTTTCTGTTTTAATTCTCTCTCTCTCTCTCTCTCTCTCTCTCTCTCTCTCTTTCTCTGATACAAATAAACACACACATATCACCTATGTACATATGTACTTACCTTGATTCATGGAAATCATGACCAAATAATTTCAGAATACTGACACATAATTTCCCAGAAACAAACAGAATGGAACTTCCGAGATTCCATGCCTTCTTGATCCACATTCCTTACCCTTATTGATTCCAGTGTTCCTACCGGAGTGCTTCTGCACCCAACCATGTCCCCAGGAACTTTCTCAACCGTTTTTACCTTTCAGGTCACCATACTCTGTGTCGTCTTTGTCAGACATTTGACCTTCTCTTGCTCAAGGCATAGCTTTCTCTTAAGACCAAACAGGACATATTTCTACTTAGGATTCATACTTTACTTTTTCTGCTATAAATATCTGTCAAGTTATCACCATGTATTATTCAGAATTCCAAATACAGAGAATATATATCGATTGAGAGATAATCTGTGTTTGTAGTGATTTTAGGGTACTTTGCAAAAGCACAGAAAAACTACTACAAAAGAAGAGAATAAGTTGTATAAGAAGAAGGAGATGGAGGAGTAACTCAAGTTTCCTCAGTGAACTGCAGGTATTGCTTCTGAGAAGATGTTGGACTTGAACTTTGCTAAGGTCATCAGGTGGCTCAACAGATGTTTCCCCAGAGAAACAAGAGTGGAGACAAGAACAATCAAAGACAAAAAGACTGGGGATGGAACAGAGCAGAAAGTGACAGGAAGGAAGTAGAGTGGGAAGAAGCTGAACTAGAGAAGAGAGAGTCCTTCTTCTGTGTGATGTACGCCTCTGACAAACTCGGTTAAGTCCCCTCATGGGACAAAGGGTTGTATTTGAATAAAAAAGTGGTACCTTTTTTCTTTTATGAAGGAAAATAATATGATCTATTTTAATCTCCACATCAACCATAATGTCTGTTTAATGGGTCTTTCGTATATCACATTTTGCTTAACTCCAAAATTCGCAAGTTTTCATATCAGAAATATCTAAAATTCATCACATATATGTATGAAACTGTAAACTGTAATAAAAATCACTATTAAAATACATTTTAATATAATTTATGTCAATTTATTTTTACCTATTCTCCTTTTAGAGTATAAGCATTATGAAAATTTAAAAATCATGTTCATTCATCTTTTCATATGCTATAGTGATTAGCTTTGTAATGGTTCATCTTGTCTGGTACCTGGATGGTACATAGAATCAGCGTGTAAATGGATCTCTGCATATGTCAGGAGGGGCGTTAGATTAGATAAGTTGAGGTGGAAATCCACCTGAAGTGGGGGTGACACCATTCTGTGGGGGTGGGATCTAGGGTGCATAAAAACAAGAAAGGAAGCTGAGCACCAGCATCTGATGCTCTCTGCTTCCTGACTGGATGCAGTATGACCAGCTGCTTCACCTGCTGCTGTCGTGTCTTTCCCATCTTAATGGACTATACCCTTAAACTGGAAACCTTTCCATCCTGAAATTGCTTTTGTCGAATAGTTTGTCATAGTGAGAGATGAGGAGTTAGACAGATTACCTGGTAGGCAGACAGAGAAGGAGAGAAGTCATGGCTAGGTAATAAAGATGGCAAATTTCTAAAATGGCTGGCTTTTTCCTCACTCTCCTGACTTGCAACAAAATTTGACAGCTTAAGACAAAGCTTTTGTGGGCTTTTGTCATCCACCAGTAAGTCCTCCTGATGGACCAGCTCAACAAGCTCAAGGCCTGCTCAGGACATGCCACATGAAAGTTCTGGGGCCAGAGACCATCCTATCTTTCTTCACTGACAAACCCTAAATTAGAGAAAGAAAATTCTTTGAGGCTTTAAAACCTCCATCACTCATAAATCTCCATTTTCTGCTTTCCTGCTGCCCCTTTGCTTTGTCAAGGGTCATTTTTCTCTGTGTGTCTGCTACATTCCTCACCCCCAATTCTTCTTTCTCTTCTGTTGATTCTGTCTTCAGTTTTAGAGATTTCTCTGCTGCTACCTACTGTATTTCAGATTTTTTCCTGCCTTTTAATTCTTTAACTGAGAAAGAAAACAAACCTAATCAAGACTGTTAGAAATGAGGTCCTCCTGCAGCCTGCCTTTAGCGACTCGGTCCCAGCAGTTTAAATCATTGCTCGCCACTGCCAGGTGTAGCTCATGCCAAGGCTCATGCCACTGAATCTTGCTCTTGCAGAATAATCTTTTTGTACACTGTTAAGATGTGTCACTCTGATTGGTTTCATTAGAAGCTGAATGGCCAATAGCTAGATAGGAATTCCAGGCACAGAGGATTCTGGGAAGAAGGTGGAGACACCAGGGGACTCAGAACAAGCAGGATGGAGATGAGGTAATAAAACCACGAGGCATAAAGTAAATTCATAAAAATGGGTTAATATAAGTTATAATAGCTAGTTAGAAACAAGCCTGGGCTATTGGTTGAGCTTTCATAATTAATGTTTCCTTGTGATTTGGGAGCTGGCTGACAGGAAAGAAAAAGTCTGACTACACCTTAACACTGGTTCCAGGACTTAATCCTAACAAAGACCCCTACATGCACCAATAGTAACAAGAAAAGTCTCAGAAACATACTTACTGTTTGTTGTTTGGTTTAAGATTTTGCAATTCTAAAACTTCATGTGTCCTGGGAAAGCTCTCTACCCTTGACCCATACCTTAGCCAAGTAGTTCTCAGTCTTCCTAATGCTAAGAACCTCGGATACAGTTCATTGTGTTCTGGTGACCCCCAACCACAAACTTATGTCATTGGTACGTCATAACCATAATCTGCTACTGTTATAAATTGTAATGCAAATATCTGATATGCAGAATATCTGATATGTGACCCCTGTGAAAAGGTCACCTGACCCACAGGTTGAGAACCACAGCTTTAGCCCACTGTGAACTGTTTTATGTTTAAAATGGTATTTGCCAATTTAAAATACATTAAATCCCTGTTAAAGGAACACCAGAATGGGCTAATTGCTCCTCTACCTGCAGCTTCTCATCTGCAAAACAGAATCAGTCCCTCATTTCTGCAAGGCTGCAAGATGAGACAGAAACTCTTGAGCATATTAAGAAGGGCTCAGCATATACAAAGGAGTTATATTAAGATCACAACTAATTGTTTAATTGGGTGGCTTTGCTAGTGATAATCTTGTGTAGAAACGTTAAGCTGCACTGTGGACCATGAACATACTCTATATGTTAAAGGAACTTCAAGAGTTTACCTCCCTTAACTGTCTTCCAGTCTTTAGGAGAGTATCCTTGAAGGAAGTAGTGGGACCCAGCCTCTTTCCTCCTCCTCTTTCTTATCCTGGCCATGAGATGAGCAGTCAAAAGCTCTGGCTCTGTTATGCTGCCCTTCACCTAGAGGACCCAGAGCTATGACTCTATGTAACCAGAGGATAGAACCTTCCAAACTGTAGGCAAAATGATCCATCTCTTCATAAGCTGCCTAGAACAATGGCATATGACAAAAAAGCAAATAAATGAAGCTTCATTGCTCCCTTTCTTAATGCATTTATTTTTATAAATTTGGAAACTGTAAGTGATTTCACAATACACTTTTAAAAATTACAGACATTTATTTGGCAAACAAATAGGGTTAAAAGACTGTATGGACGGTTGTTTAGGAATATTCCAACAACTTATAACTAGAAAAACAGGGAATAACTAGCTTTTGTTTTTCTTTAAAATGAACTTTGATAAATGCTTTTGTTTTATTAAAATGTGTATCTGTATCTACGTGAGTTTCTCCTGCTTTTTCTTTGCCTCTTTTTCTTCTATATGTCTGTTTTGTCCTATTCCAATTAGTTTGTTTTTGTATGTCTTACTTTATTTTATTTCATCATTATTCTTTACATTTGTTTTCTAATGAGAGACAGAAAGGGTGTGGATTCTGATGGGAGGGGAGGTGGGGAGAATCTTGGAGGAACTGGTGGAGGAGAACCTTAATCTGAATATGTTGTATGAAAAAATCTATTTTCCATAAAAGGAAAAAATAGTGTTATTTAAGAATAATACTATATGTGATTTCATCTTGTTAAATACTGTTCGACCTACTGTTTCAATTTCCAACCTGTGTTGGGTTCAGTACTTTTCCATATGGTTGTTCCAATTCTCTCTTTGAGATTTGCAGAATTATTTTAGTCCAGTATAACAGTTCAGAATTCCCACTGCCTCTTAAATCACTATGCCATAGAAAATACTTTTGTAAAATATTTAACATTTTTTACAATATTCAAAAATGAGCCTTATCTATAAAATATATATCATGTACAATCCTGACCAAATATTTTGTGATTTGAGTAACTTTTTGTTATGTTTATCCTTGTGAATAATGATATAACTCTGTTATATAAATACATTTGTCATTAAATTATTTATATGGAGAAAGCAGTAAGCTGGATATCAATATCTGCTTTTTTTGTTAATTACAAGTTTTCAAGAAGTTGGCATGAAGCATCTCTTACAAGTATGGTATAAAACATGTTGTCAGCAGCCACTCTTGCTGAACCACTTATATATGTCACCCCAAAGCCATGGAGGGAAATGCATACCTGAGATGTTGCCCATCAGATAGCAACTTTTGCTTTATTTGAACTGTCTTTGATCACACTATTTTAAAAATAGTTCCTGCATACAGTTAATGAGGCAGTATTGAACAGATGCTAGAATGGCAATATGCCCGCTAGAGACACGGGTCTAAGCATGCATCTATCATTGTAGACACTGGTTTGGGCTATTTTCTGCTTTAGATGTGGGTCCATCTTTAAGAACCAAGTGGTAACATGGCAGTCTCTGCCTTCAGCAGCCCTTTGAGAAATGCCTCAGCCCTAAAGGTCCCTGTTGTTAACACCCTCATGGGTGCACACCCCGATCTCATAGTCTGCAAAAGGCAATTACAGAAGTAAGGATTGTTGTTTCGATTGAAAGAGATTGTGTTTTAAACTGGACCCAGTGAAACGAAAGTAGAATGGATTTNATATATATATATATATATCACGTCTTTATTGATTCTTTGGGAATTTCACATCATGAACTTCAATTCTGCTCACCTCCCAGTCCTCCATATCCACTCCTCACCCCTGCATCATCTCCCCCAGAAGAAGCCCTCCCCTGAAAGTTAATTAAAAACAAAACAAACAATTTAAAAAAATGACCTCCATTCTTGTCTTTCCTTTCTCTCCAATACCTCTTCATTTGTCCTGTTGGCATTGGGAGCTGCGGTGTGTCACTTGGTATACCCTTTCGGAAGCCACCCCAGTGGTCTAGCATAAGCTCTCAGCTGCCATCTCTGCTCTGTGGCTTGGTTTGACACTGGTCTGCACACAGTCTCTGTGTGTGACAGACAGGAGCACCACCTGAAGACTCACATCACCACAGGGTAGAAACTCTTGCAGGAACTGGCAGTCTTGTTCCCAACATCTGTAGAGCAAGCTCAGAAATCTGTTCCTACATGAATTACTTGCCTGTCCATAAAACAAATTTTGCAGTTATGTATACCCCTAACGGAGAGATACAAAAATCTTCTGAGCATCTCCACTGCAAATACAGGGAGACAGAAAGAAGATATTGTTTATTTGTTTTGTGTTTGCAGGGAAAGGATCGGAAAGCACACTGGTCAACACAACATTCAAATCTGCATCACACCCCTTGGTAGCCAAGATGGTCAGTCTCAAAGAATCCAACACTTGCATTCCTAAGTGACAACATTCAGAAGTAGACTTCATTTCTTAAATATATTTTAGATCTTGTATCAAGTGAAGGAAAGCTCTTAGTAACATTTACCAAGGGAATCCTATGCAGAGTAAAGGCCATTTGATGCCAGCTCTTTCTTCAGAGCACACCCACACATCTGCATCTTTGTGTGCTTCTACTGAATACTTCACGCTAGATCTGATTTCTCTTGCTCACTGAGTTCCTAGCAACATTCTACACGTTCTAATTTCTACTGCACACAGCTGCCATGACCTGAACTGAACAAAACTAAAGGAAAGTATTTTCAAAACCAGCATCGTTTGTCAAAGTTGCCTGGAGAATGACTACATATCTTTTCATGAAGCTAAAATGGATTGTGGTCCTCATGCCAAATGCTGGAGGAGCCTTCCAGTTAGTCCCAAACTCACCTCTTACTATCTCCTTCAATGTCAGTTTCTTTTTTCATTCTCAGAATAATTTATGGGTCATGCCATCTGTGAGCACATGTGCAGAGTCGGCTCCTGACCAACATCAGCACAGTAAAAACTAGCTCAGGGGCGGCAGTGGAGTCCAAGAAGACATGGTAGATGGCTCCTGAGGGTTCCGAGACAGAGGAGCCAGTCCCCAGAAGGGACTCCAGAAACTTGAGTGAGTTTCTTCTGAATGGAGTTGGGTTGTTTGTTGGAACATCAGCGTCATGTGAAGAACCAAATATCACTGTTAAGTGATGGCTGGGGTTTGTAATTTGCGCATCACTCTTAGCAGTTTTACACTTTCCCACTCATCTCGTCACACTTCATGTCCTGACCAGGCAAATACATTAATATAACTATATAACTATATAACTATATATATAAAGTTTAAAGAATTGCCCTTAGATTTACACTGTACATTTACATTTTGTAATTTCATTTTTGTGTGTGTGTGTGTTTGTTACACGAGGATCCTATATAAGCCAGAAGAAAGTATCAGATTCTCTTGAAGTTGGAATTATAGATCATTGTGAGCTCCGTAATCTGGGTCTGATAACTGAATTCTGGTCAGTGTCGTCAAGATTGAGCAGAGTTTTTATTTTCTCATTGTTCAGGTGACTTTTGATGTATCCCAGCCTCAAAATACTTATTGCCACTTTTAGTGAATCTTTTAACCACTGGATTCTCTGCCTTCCAAATTCTTTCTCAACATTTAGCTTAACACAGTTTCTATATACCAGTATTGTAGAAGTTTCTGTTTTGTTCTTTTATGTGACAGCCTGCTGTGTCCTGGTACTCATGAAAGCCACCTGTTAGGTACTGGTGGTTTTCACACAAACACACACACACCACCGCCACCACCAGCACCACTAGCACCACCACCATTAATATCCTCATACTCAGGCAGATGTAAATTCTTGTGCACAAGACTCAAGAGCAGCATTTTTCCCCTACACCCTGCCTCTCTTTGCATCTTTTCTCAAGTGGACCTCAGTTTCTGAAACTTACCCAGAGTCTGGCGAATTTTCCCAGTCCCCTGGTGTCGCTTTCTGTGTTACCTATTGGAGTGTACCAATTAGAAACAACTAAAAAGGCATTCAATTTTCTACCTATTGTTGCATTTTTTAAAAAATTAAATTTTAGTAGGAAATAACATGTAAAAGGAGCAAAACAGGGAGAATCAAAATCCTACCCAAATGGTCAAACTCTTTACTACCTTAATTAGAAAATGTCACTCTATTTCCTTGTTAACAGTGTGGAGTCTGGACCAGGGAGAAATTTGTTTTTGGAGTGATGATTTGAAATTGTTTTCTACACATTGATCAGCATCCCCCTGGTTTCTGAAAATGCTGAGTCTTCACAGGTAAAGGAACCACACAAGTGCTGGTGTCACAGAGCATATCAACAGGTACAGAAACTTGGCCTTGTATTAGACCCAACCCAATAGTCTTTCATCAAGTGTGACTTTCTAGGTTATGTACAGTTCTGTTGGTTTGTTTATTTTTCTTGGATTTCATCTTCTTATAAAAGCTCCCAAACAAACTGATTCTTTGTTTTCTCCACTTGCACAGTTTAGCAGTGTCACTGAGAAAGGCCCGAGCATAAAGCTCTGTACCACTAGGAATTATTCTTTAAGGGCATCTTGCTTTGTCTCTCGCAAGCCATGTGCAGCTGTCTGCATCTTCAGCTTTTCATTATCCAGATGTGGTGACTAATATCGTGTACATTCCGAGCTTCACAGGTCTCATGTTCTGTTGGTCCTGTCGTTGTCACCTCTCCGTTTTGGCCTCAGTCATATTTGACTACAGTTGTATCTGACTCTCCTAAAAGAATTTGAGGCAAAGAAAAATGAGTAAATACATACCTCTACTATTTTCCAAACATGTCTTACCACATTGCCTTGGGAAAAACTTTATTTATTTTAAGAAAAGTATTAAAACTCAGGTCAAGCAATCTTGTACGTCAGTGGGTTCTTGTTGATATTTTCACACATAATATCTTAGTAAAGAATTTACTGTAGTAGTTTTATTTAGGAGTCTTGATAAACAGGATCAAATATCAATGGCTCTAGAACACGACTTAATGAGAGCAACAGTGAAGTTGAAGTTAGAACCCTTCGTCTGAGTTCTAGCATTTTCCGTAAGAGCTACTGAGAATTCTCTTTCATATGGTTCTCACTCTTATTTGTAAAGTTTTATAAATCCCACAATAAATAAATAGACTAATGTATTTGTATCAAATGCTTATCATATGTCTGTGTCTTTTATTGTTTGTGGTTTAAGTATGAAATGCCCACCCCATAAGCTCACTTGGTCCAAGCTATTAGGGAAGGCTATGGAATCTTTAGGATGTACAGCCTCTCTAGAGGAAGCGGGTCATTGGGGGTGACCTGGAGTCTTTATTGCCTGGCCGTACTTCCGGTTTGCTGTCTGCTTCCTGAATGTGGATGTACTCTGACCAGCCAGCTTCCTGCTCTTGGCACCCTGCCTTTGCAGTCTGTTGCCATGTCTTCCGGAGTCACGACTCAATGAGTTGCTTAATTGCCAGCCCAAAACGAAACAAATAAATACAACGCAACAGTTCCCTTAAGTTGCCTGTATCAGGGCGTTTTATCATAGCAACAGGAATAGGAGCAGTAACTGATAACAATTATATTGTGTGGAATGAGGCAGCGCAGAAAGACAAATAGTGCATGGTCTAAACATTTCTCCCCAGCCTTCATTTCACCATCAAAGTTTCAGCTGATTTTCTTCAGTATTCTGCAGTTCTATATGCTTCCAAAAGATCTAAAATTGACTGATCTCATTCTACTAAGTGTTGTAAACATGCATTAGTTTCATATTAATACATCAAATCACATTTTATTGTGTTGATTGACAAATACATTAATTAACTGTATTATTAAAGATTATGAATTTATTCTTCTAGAGACACGGCAGTGGTGGATAGTTAGTTCATGCTTGCTTGGAATTCAGGATATTCCTATGTCAGCCTCCCAAGTAGCTGAATTATAGCTGGGATTACAGGCTTGTATCATCACATTTAACACTTAAGAGACTGCAAGTGTAGCTGTACCTCATCCTGCTCAGGCTTCATGTTGTTGAATATCATCTTTTTCCTACAAAGTTATTGAAATCTACTGCAATTTACTGTAGCACATGGTCTTTGGTTAATTTAAGTTCAAAATCCAGCATTTTCCAAGTAGTTGTCCAGTTATTTTCTTCACAAGGATTGTAGCCATGATGGGAGCATGTAGAGAGCATCACTTCTCTGTGATGAGCAAGATGGTGACTGTGCACGTGATATTTGCACACACATAACGTATAAACTGGAATGCACATGCGCACACACGTGTGTGTGTGTGTGTGTGTGTGTAACTTAGCAATGCTGTCTGTAGCATAAGTTAGACCACAGAAGCACAGAAGTTGTACTTTTATAGCTTCTAAGGAATCAATCTTCTAGTAATGATTAGTATGTAGCACGAATTCTAATTGGCTCTAATAATAAAAACCTGGAGTCAGATTATCAGGGTAAATGTTGAAAGTTCAGAGAAGTAAAGGAGCCAGAGAAAACATTTACCTCTACAGAAGCCTCAGACTGACAAGGGTAAGATCCTGTCTCCACAAAACCTCAGACCGAATGCCTTCTGTGCATAACCTCAGACTGAGTCCTGAGCTCCTGTCTCCTCCCACCTCATATTCCTCTCTCTGCCCAGCCATCTCCCCTCCTGTCTACACCTCATTGGTGCTGGAATTAAAGGTGTGAGCCACCACCTCTTGGTCTCTTTTAGACTTGAACTCACAGAGACCCCACTGCCTTTGTCCCCAGGGTGCTGTGATTAAAGGTTTGTGCCACCACTGCCTGGCCTGTATGGCTAACTCATGTGGCTAGCTCTGCACTCTGATCTTCAAGCAAGCTTTATTAGTTAAAACACAAATAAAGACTGAAAAAAATGATTATAAAGTGATGTAGAATATTTTCTTTTATCCTTACATATTTCTCTGATTTTTTGCCATTTAAATGCCTCTAAAATAAAACCACAACTGTTTACTGATATTTTGCTTGTTTGGCTAATATGAATACATTTAGTTGAGTATCTCTTTGTGATAAATTAAAT
>LOEQ01005823.1:66329-83556 GCA_001685075.1 Bramus lutescens | reverse complement strand
AAAGAAAGAAAGAAAGAAAGAAAGAAAGAAAGAAAGAAAGAAAGAAAATGAAGTAATAGGAGGAGGGGGGAAGAGGGAAGACAGAAGGAAGGATGGAAGCAAGCAAGGAAGGAAGGACAAGAAATCATATCTAAAAATATAGTACACAGTGTTAATAAATTTCTCTTCCAGTTTTTTAAGTTATTATCTCTTTCAAACACTAAGTGTGATGTTGTAGTTACTGATATTTTTATTTCACAAGAAGCAGTTTAATAGATATAACTGGAAACTACACTAAGATGTAAAGTTTGATTTCCATGTTTCTTAACTCTAGGTGAATATTATTGTGTAAATAATTTTACTTCAGTCAGGAACGACTTGATGAGAAAAGCAGGAAGTTCTGGGGGAAAAGTAGTGTTATGAGCCAGGATCTGCAAGAGGAGATGAAATTTGAATTATTAGTTCCAGCACTCAGAGGGTGAAGGGGCAGATAGATCTCTGAATTTGAGCCTAGCCTGGTCTCTAGAACAAGTTATAGGAAAGCCAGAGTTAAACAGAGAAACCTGTATAAAAATAAGCAGACAAACAAGCAAACAAAATAAAACCAAAAAATTGCTAGAAAGTCATATAATTGATAAAGGGAAATTTCAGAATCATAAGTGCAAGCCTCATAATTCATTTCTACTCAAGTAAGAAACTATAATGCACAATAAAGGCAACAAAAATTGAAATACAATAACTTCAAGAATCAGGTAGCCAGGTGCATTGTGGTGGGGTGACACAAGAGAGATATAGCAATACAGAGAAGAACCCAATGAGGAGGAAGGAAAGTGTCAAAGATGAGGAAATGGGAATCAGTGAGGGCCTTGGTGATCAAGGTATTTGTATAACAAACATTTAAAAGGAAAGGTGACATTCTGGTTGGATTACTTTTGTCATCTTTGTCTTTGTTTTAATACATTGTTTTAAACATTGACGTTTCAACAAATAACTCATTGTTCAATGGGAGGAAGAGCAGAGAGCGGAAGGCGAGATCAGGATTCAGAATAACCAGGAGTTAATGGTTGCCCATGAATCCAAAAGAATTAAAAACAGTTCCTATGTCCTCTCTTCATGTTATCAAGCACTAAGAGGTGGTAAAACAGACCACACATAAATGAAATGGGGATTTCATAGAAGAGAAAGTGACAGCCAAGCTGAGAGCAATCCTTTGGTAACCACGATAGACATTCCAATGTGACGTAAATGAAAAGAGCATCAAGAAAGTTCGGACACAGGAACAAACATATACACTGGAACTTCAGTGTGGTGCACAGCGGGGGATCAAGCCATTCTCAGTTTCAGTGTCTCCTTGTCATTAATTCAATTGTCTATATCTTAAAAATAAAGCAATTGTTGTTTTAAAACAGTCTGATGAAAGTAATTGCCAGTGTGAAGTGTCAGAACTCTTTGAACAGCAGCGTGAACTGTGAGCCAATACTGTAACGAGAAGCAGAACAGGGAGTGGGAAAAATCAGTGTTTGTTATATCAAGGGCTATTTAGACTAGATATCTAAAAAAAAAATCAAGCCATTAAACTCTCACAATTTAGAATATCTTTTAAATTACTTTCTTACTAATGTAATCATTTCCTCCACAAGTTGAACACAACTACTTCAACACCAGACAGTGGACACTTAGCGACTTATTGACACAGGGCAAAGGACATGCTTCTGAATTGTTTGTGTCTTGAGTCTCATGATATCATTTCACATTTACATACTACTTGTCTGGAACCTTCTTTCTTGTTTGTTATTATGTTTTTTGTTATTTGTTTGTTTCAAATGTATATTAAATTGTATGAAAATGAATATTACAATATATTAGAAAAAATTTCCACAAAGAAAATCATAAAGATCACAGAAGCATGAAATGTAATTCCTTTGGCAGAGTGTTTGCTATTATGCATGAAGGTCAGGTTTCAATCCCCAGCATCACATAAACCACATGTGATGGTTCATGCATGTGATTCCACCATTTGAGAGGAGGAAGCAGGAGAATGAGAAGCTCAAGGTCATCTCTGAATTCATGGTGATATCAAAGCCACTCTAGACTATGTGAGACCTTAATAAAAAGATAAAATGGGAAACAAATAAGTAGCTACTGAATGATGTTTAACATGTTATAGGAAATAAAGATAGTGTTAAATTCTAACAGAATGAGAGGTGTGGTGTTCAACAGGTATAGAAATCCAACCAATCAGCAATGTTGGCCAAACAGTGAATGTTATATATGAATACATATTTTCAGGCAGATAATAAGTGTTTAAAGCATAAATAATTCTATTATAAACTTACTTGGATCTAACTTCCACATAAAACTTGACTTTTCCTTCTTTTAGACATCTTATAAAAATGTTACTACGACAAAACTGTACTGCAATGTACAAAGTAAAAATATTCAAAACTATTAATAAATGACAATTGCATTTTTATTAACTTAATATATATTTTTAAAATGTACACTCTCATGAGATTATTCAGTTGGGTATAAAAATTTTGAATTATGAACTTTTCCTCCATAAACACCATTGACTAATTTGTACTACTTTCCAACTCAGAATATAGAAATGCATTTAGAAATCAAAAATCTTTTAAACACTGAAAATTTATTTATTATCTTTAATTAGAACAGATTTTTGCCTTAATGGAATCCATACGTCATATTAATTAATTCCATTACTATTAATGGTATTTCCTCATTAACTTCCTGAAATATCGTATATACTTGTATATAGTATCTTTCTCAAAAGCCAAATGTTCAAGGAAAATTTCTTTCCATTAAAACAAATCAGGAAAAAATAAAACAAATCAGGAGCTTCACATTTTAACAGATGCAATATATTTAGTTAATTTTAATTTATTTTGAATAAATGATATTTCTTCTTAATTTCCTTATTATTAATCTTTTTGTGATTAATATTTTCATAATCAGACTGCCATCTTTAAAAATACAGCTTTAAAAGTGCATAAATAAAATGAGGCATTTGTCTTTGAGACATGTCAATAGTGTTTTTGTTTTTTGAGTAGTGGAGCAAGAAGCAATTCAGAGAAAGGGTTTTTCTGACCAAGAACTTGAACATTATGAAAAGAGGTGAGAAATGAAATCAACAACAAGAGATAGGAGTGTGCAGATGCCAAGCTGTGCACTGGTCTCCATGGTGACTTGTAAACTGGGCTTTCATGTGGCTCTTGCAAGGCCCGTGCTGCTCACTCAGTGTATTGGATTCACAGGCTTTTATTTGAATCACTCGTCTGGGTTCCTATGGGCCTGTGTATGGTCCCCATTTTGACTTTCAGATACCAGTGAACCAAACTGAGCTAACCCAAACCAAAGTAAACAAACAAATAGAACAGTCAAAGCTATAGACTCTCATTCCATTCCTGGATTAAATTTGGAAATTTCCAGCAGAAATGATCTTGAAATGGAGGAGTGCTCTACATTGCCGGGGACCCTTGTCAAACCAAGGGGCTTTAAAATGGAGCCTGATGACTTGGTTGATATCAAAGCAAAGACCCCAGATAAGTAGCAGGTTATAGTCACCAGGTTGGGGTCCTTTCATCAAACACGGTGCAGAGCACTAACTGTGACACACATTAGCCACGCCACTGGAGCAGAAAATCAATAAAACAGGGCTCCAAAAATAAAATACTCCTTCAGAGTATCACACTGAACTAATTAGCAAAGACTCATTTAAGAGGACTTACCTGTCATTAGAGGGAATGAGGCATTTACAAAAATTAGTTTTTAGACAAAACACTTTTTTTGAGATGAAAGAAAGGAAAAGATTAAAAATTGACTCACAAAGTGACATATTTTGACACAGACATCCCATTGTGAAATGAGGTCCTTAATCATTTTTTTCTGTCATGTTATCGTTAAAATAAAAAATGGGAAAAAGACAACTCATGAACAAATAGTAAATTTATTGCTTTTGCCATTTAAAAGTTTTAAAGATTTTTTTATGATTTTTGGATCATCTGCCAAACATGAGGATCATAGGTCCCTGTTACTTACTTTCCAATTTGTTTGAAATGAAGCTGTTTAAAATTTCCAAACTATCAAATGTGTAAACATCATTTTAATTATATAGGTTTCATTAAATATTGAACCTTACGCTTATGAATGTATAGTTTTCTTACATGTCAAGAAACGTAAATACACATGGGTATATGCAACACAGGTAAGCATGTTCATAAAAGCTCTTATGGTTCATAGCTAATAGGAGACCAGGATTCAACGTTACACTCTGTTTTAAATAAATTTAGCTCATAAAGACTTCATTAATTTGACTTATTTTTCAATTTCAGAAAATATGGAAGTTACATAGGCTTTAGAAATAATGTAGGGGCCCAAGATAAAGGATATGAGAATCATAGAAGAGAAACTTTGCATTGTTGTAGTTAATATTTTGATTTAAGCTGCTGGATGGCCAACAACCTTTTGCTAGATAGGCTAGGGACCTAGGGAAATACCAAACACTATTGTGCTTCTAAGGAAAACAGAAATAAAATAACTCCTAGCTAAATTCTGCTCTAAGAATCCTTCAATGTTTTGCTCAGGTATCATCAGAGAAGACTCTGCCTTCTTCAGAGACACACAGCTAGACAATGTTCAGAGGGAGAAAGACATTGGTATAGTCAATCTTAAGTGGGATGTCTCTGTCAAATCCTTGCCACCAAGACTCAGGATACTTTGCAGAAAAGGTAGAAGTATTGTAACACCTAATGGGTATGGAAGATACCAAGGAAGCATCACTTTCCACATGCTGACACACATGTGAACTCACAGAGACCATGATAGCATGCACAGAGCCTGAACAGGTTCAAGCCAGAGTGGGGTCCAGTGCTGAGAGGAGGAAATGGATACCACCCCCATCCCTAATTGAGATGCTATCTGCAATTGACAGGCACTCATAAAGAAAAAAGTAGCTCTTGTTTTTTGTTTTTAAATGGAGTCTCCCTGGGTATATAAGCCCCACTTAAGGGCAGGCACCATGCCTACTAGTAAATGACCCACACAAGAGAAACTCAGTGGTGCTGTGGGAGACTTCTTTGCCTCATAATGCTTTATGTGCACTTTTTTTTTTACCCTACTGATCTTTTTTTATATATAATGGTTTCTAATTTGGGACTTTTATGGGTTTAATAAGGTTTCTAGCTTGGGATTTTAATGAGTTTTCTGTGTATGTACCCATGTGTGTATATGGCTCTCATGCTCTTTCATCTTAATCTCTTTGTTTGTGTGTTTTGCTCTATTCTGGTTTGTTTGTTTACTTGCCTATTTATTTTCTAAGGGGAGAGAGAAAGAAGTTATGGAATTAGATGGATGGGTAGAATGGGAGGGTCTGGAAGAAGATAAGAGATCAGAAACTTTGATCAGATTATATTATATGAAAAAGCCTATTTTTGACCAAATACAGTTTGACTTAGATCTGAACAAATTACCTTGTCTTCAAACCATAGAAATGCTTTAATGCTTAGAATTTTCAAGTTTTTAAAGTAAGGCTTAAGTGAACACATTGCAAATCTTGTTGCTCAAGAGAAGTATGTCCTGCTTTGTTAAGCTCAGCTGTCTACTGTATGAAATAAGAGACATCTATCAGACAGACTTGGCACTCTAGATGAGCTAGAGAGAGTATGTCCACTGCCCTGTGTTGGTCATTTATGGAGAGGTGAAGTCAACTTCAGATGTGGACAGTATTGTCCTTGAGACTGGGAATCTAAAGGTGTAGAAGACATAGATGAAGGGGAACACCCAGGTCTGTATGCTTACCTCTGGCTAAAATCAATTTCTACTTCCTCCATGGCTCAAGCATGTATGGACATGCACCAGAACTTATCCATGGCAGAGAAGTGTTCAGCATTATACTGAGACTGAATAACTGGTCTATATTCTTCTGAGATGTTTACGTTTTTAAACTACATAGCTAGCAGTTTCCTGTGGCTCTCTAGCCTAAATATTTTCATTTAGAATACTCAACTTCTGATCCTAGAAGCTGGTCTAGAAAATACCATCTATAGCAGCATAATATTATATTGCTTCTATTTTTCTGGAGAAGGCTAATATGAATACATGCTTATATTCTATTTTTTATAATCAGTTATTCAACTTCATTGATAATCTACAAGACCATTTCTTAAACTGACAAAAAATTGAAGATCTCAATAAAATTCCTTCTCTCCATCTATTCTTCTCCACTTTCTCATACTTCTAGTTTTCCACAACTTTGATAACACAATCATACTCTTCCCTAGGAATTGGCTTATGCTACAATTTATTATTCTAGGCATGTGGTATCTGGGTCGTTGATATCAACACCCCACCTGTATTACTACACTCAGCCTGTCACCTGTGAATCACACATATATGGGCACACAAACAATACTATATACCATTATAACGAATCAGAGAAGGCTGCACAGGTCAAAGCCAACTACACACAATTCTAGGACAGTCATATTAATATTCTCAGAGAGAAGTTTGAATACAAGATTGAAACACAGAAAGTGGGACAGAGATGAGTCAGGGTATGCACCCAGGACATAAAGTGCACAGCAGAATGGTACAGATAGCTGCCTAAAGTCACAGATTCTGGTTTTGTCCCTAATAAAGTAGCTATGGGTTTTAATTTTAGAGAGCAAAGAAGATGCTCAACTTTGTCCCTCTTCTGAACAATAAGGGAAACAATTTTATTCACTGTTCATGATTATTTAATTCAACAAATAGGTGGGGGAAGCAGAGCATTTTAAACACATTTATTCTGAATTTACACTGAATATGAGCAAAAGTACTGTTTAAAAACTTATGGGCCTATTGTAGAAGAGTCCACTTCATCTCTCATGCATTTAAAATGTTCTTGTACAATGGCTCCCCATAGTAAGGACTATCAACTTCTTTGACTGTACTCAGGATGGGAAGGATTTTGAGAATTTTTAAAAGAAATGTTAAAAATAGCTGATAGCCTGAGAAGTGCCAAAATAAGAATTTAATACAAATGCTAGAGAGATGATTCCACTGTAATGACTTCTTGTTACTCTTGCAGAATAACCAAGTCCAGTTCCTACAGCATACATCAGCTCAGTTTAGTTCCTACAACTCAGCAGCTCAAAGAGACCTGTACCTGCATTTGCAGGGAATCCAAGCCCACTTCAGGCCTCCACCAATACTGGCACACATACATACGCATGGAAATCATATTCACGTGCATGTCGGTAAAGATAAAATGAGTCTTTAAAATAAATTTTCTTTCCAATTTAACTTAATATAGTGTAGCAAAGATTCACGGGATAATGCTGGGCAGAAAAAGCAGGTTGTGAGGAGGGGAAAATGAATTTATGGAAAATAAATGGCATCAGTTGAATGACTTCAAAATGAACTGATAAAAGAGAAAAAGTGTAAAACACTTTTAATTTTATTCTTTAATGTAGGGCTTTATAAAGGTGTGCTTATAAATCAGTCTAATTTTTTCAGAACTTTTAAGAGAAAGCCATTTCTATTAAAATTGGCTAAAATATATGATTGACTAGTGACAATTGTTAATATATGCATTTAGGGGAAATTATAGTACAAAGCTATGCCATATGTAATATTGCAATGAATCAGAAATACAAACGATTGTGTATCAAATTAAGCTGGGGCAATTCTAATCCTTTGGGGACTAAATAAATCTACTTTCAGATTGAACTTTCTTAGACATTTGTTTTCTTAGATAGCAGTTTCACTCTGCCCAGTTGTGGCCAAATAGCAGTGGACACAGAAGTCATGGAGGGGGAAGGACCCCAGGAGTTAGTGATGAGCTGCTTGTTAGACTCATGATCTGATAGCCCACCCATAATGAATCATTTAGATTCTAAGTGTCAATATGTTCTTACATAACATACAACAAGCTACATCTTGCCTATAAGTTTCTATTATTACTTTAAATCAAGTGTAGAAATTGCAAGTTTCCTAGAGATGAACATGCATTTGATAGTTAGAGGTCAACCTCAGTTGCCACCCATTTTGTGTTTGTGAGACAGAGTCAGCGTTAGTAGACAAAGCTGTGGAACTTCAGGGATCCTCTTGTCTCCTCCTCCTCATTGCTGAGATAACTACCATACCACACCACACTAGTTCTAAACCATGTCTTCAGGAGAAGAAAAAAATACCTCATTTTCTTATGCTCAAGTTCCAACCATTTTAGTGATGCAACTATCCTCAGTTCTCAAGGGAGGAAAGGGAAAGGGGGACTGAGGGAATTGCATTGTAATCTCAAAAAGTAAACAAAGTAATATTTAAGGAATTGTTACATTTCCCTATCTTGCATGAGGCTATAATGAGAATTGGAAGGTAAAATGTGGCCAGTGGTTTGTTGGAGAAAGCTATATAAATTTGTCTTCTGGAGTCTCTAGCTACAGCTGAGCCAGTGTTTACAATTCCTGTAGCACTGTCAATGAATAACTGGGTGGAACAAGATTGTCTTGAATTGAAATTCAGAGCTTTTAACCAAGAGGCAAAGACAAGGGAGAAAAAATTAAATAAAAAATGAGAACCTAAACAAAGCTTACCTATATAATGAGATAAATTATAAGGTACACATTTTTGGACAATATTCTTAGTCATCATACATTCCTAATGCAGTGACAGGGAAGCTTTGGCAGTGCAGCTGGACTTTATTTTATGTTTCTTCACTTTCTTCTTCACTGGGGATATTTCTGGGACACTCTATGACACACTTAACACCTCTGTCCCTTTTCTCACATTTCTGAACATGAACCCAATTAGGGTATTTTTTTCCCTTAATGCCAAAGGACCCAACTTGTTCTGCTGCCTGTGTGCTCCTGGTAATTCTCTAGCATGTTAACAGCACAGAAAATAGAATTTTCTCCTCTTAGAGGTGTTAGGAGAATTAATTAATGTTTATGAAGCACCTCAGATACTTGGACGAGAAGGCCCTGAAGAATTCTCTCCTTCAAAGGCAGTATTATTACATCACGCAATCTGGAAGCAAAGAAAAGCTAAAAATAGCATCTTACTAGAGTAACCCCAATTTAACTCTATGCGACAGGTGTCTCTGTTCATTCTCTTGGGAAAGGTACTTGGTGAAGAATGTGGGAAAAGTTGACCTTGTATAAAATTGTGGATTGTGCAATTTTCCTTAACATGTTTTCTCCTATGCTACGCCTTTGATTTTAGTGGTTGAGGTTTCATTCCTTTTTTAACACAGACATGAAACACAAAATGTTCTCCATTTTCCTTTCAAACTTTCATACTCAAAGAACAATGGCAGTGAATATGTAATATAAATACTTGTACGGTTTATATTACATTTACATCCTTAAAACACAGACTATTTTAAATCATGCAGTATATACACCAAACATCTAAATAATATAACTCCCAAGTTAGGAGATTGAATAGTACTTTCATCGCTTAGATTGTCCTGTTGCCTCTCCTAAATTCAAAACAGCTCATGTTATATGGATTCTTAGTTAGATTGAGCCAGCAGCAAATACTGAAGGGGAACATGCTTCTGCTTCTCTTCATGGACAAAACTTTTTGCCATGTTGTAATTTTCATTAAAAATAATTATGGCATCAGATTCTGGTGAAGAACAGCTTTTAGTGATTTTGCTTTGTGTAAAGGTAAAATAACTTGCTGTGATTATAAATAGCAATGAAAACCAAAAGCATTTGTTTTCGTCTCAGGGATCTTATGATACAATCTATGTGCTCATCAACAGTGACTCATTTATTGTTCCTACTGAACTGAGAGGTGAATCCTGGTGTTACTAGAGCTTTGCATGTGAATAATTTAAGGAATGGGAGGGTGAAGAACTTCTCAATAGTTAAGGACTAAAAGGGCAGTGAGACTGAGGCTCAAGCCTATGTTGTTCTACTCCAGATCCACACAGTCTAGTTATCTACTGTCCCCGAATCATGCCATAGAGAGGTGTGAAATGGCAAATCTTTGAGTACAGAGTGTTAGCTAAAAAGCTGGGATAAGAAATGAGTTTTAGGCCAGCCTGGTCTACAAGAGCTAGTTCCAGGACAGGCACCAAAAACTACAGAGAAACCCTGTCTTGAAAATCAAAAAAACAAAAAACAAAATAAAACAAAACAAAAAACCAAAAAAAGAAAAGAAAAAAGAAATACATATTTGAAGACAAATGTGAAAAGAAAATATGTAAAATGAAAATGCATTGTTTTCCCTTTAATTAGTGCAATGAAAACATATTGGTCCAAACAAAATACGGGCTTTTTATTCTGCCACCAGAGAACTTTGGGTCAAGCAGAAGGATTGGCTGTGAGATGACAGACAAAAAGAATGCTCACATCTACTCTCTATTTGTGTTTCTTTCATTTAAGCCAGATGAAATTTGGTCCTTGCATCCCTGTTTGAAGAACTAGCAGCTGGTTTCTGTTACTAAGTATCTGGACAAGATAAATTATCTCTCCAAAAGTGATTCTAGTGACTGATTTGTCACCTTGTTGCAAAGACAATGAGTTATGATTCCACTGAACAGGGTTAAGGACACATTTATTTCTAGATACTTGGGTCTAAATAGAGCTTAGGCCAGTCACCACACTATTGAGTCTCCATCAAAGCCATGATACCAACTTTGTACAGTCAGCTAAACTAGTCGCTTTCAAAGTAAGTGATGACAGGGTCTTTGATGGCAGGCATATATTTAGATGTGGAGTACTCAAGATGATTGTGAATGCAATCAGGGTACTGTTATTTCATTGTCAGAATAAGTACTCAGAGGGAAGAACCCATTTACATTCACTGTCATCCAAGGATGTGAGAATCCTGTTGGAAGAAATTGAATGGTTGACTATCTTCTCTATATACCTTCTTATTACATGGTGATAAGAGTTAGAAATGCTGTGGAAGACCAGTGGACACCCAGACACTAAGAGCAACCTTCTCGTCTTATTCATGTTGGAACATTTAACCTATGGTATTAATGAGACAGAATTGAAAAAGACACCCATTGATTCTGGTCTTGGATGCAAAGCCCAATGACATGCTTTCATGTAAGAAGACCTCACTAAATCACCGAGGATAGGCAAGACACTTAAGTCCTTAATTGCCTTTAGATTGCATGAGCCAACACAAAATGTAGAGCAACTGGCTACCTTTAGGACATGTCCAGTAAACATATGGCCTTCTTATTATTCACAAACTTTTTCTATGCTTTGATATTTTCAGTATTTACATGTTTTTGAATGCACAAAATATTAAACAGCTTTTTCTTGCAATTTGTGAGGTATGATGATAACAGAAACTTGAACTTGATGTCACGTTCAGGTTGGTTGTAAGGCTGGCTATTGCCAGGGTTTCTGTCCTGCCCGGTTCCTGCAATCATTAAGTCCCAAAGAAATCACATAGAGGTCTACATTAGTTATAAACTGATTGGCCTATTAGCTCAGGCTTCTTATTCACTCTTATAACTTATATTAGGCCATCATTCTTATCTGTGTTAGCCACATGGCTGGTACTTTATTTGGCGGGGCAGTCACATCTTGATTCTTCTGTGACTGGGCCAGGACTGCACACCAAACTTTGCTCTTCCCAGAATTCTCCTGTTCTTATTGACCCACCTCTACTTCCTCTCTTGTTGTATCGCCTGTACTTCCTGCCTGGCTACTGGCCAATCAGCACTTATTTAAAATATAATTGACAAAATACAGACAAGTTTCTACCAATGATGTATCACTCATGAAGTGAGAACAAGGAAAACATGTTTGGGTTATAGAGCATAGTGGTTCAATTTGGACTTTGAAGCAATACACTACCTGTATCTGTTGATCATGAATTCTTATGTGAAGTAGAAAAGTGTACAAGGATAAAGTGTACAAGTACTTGCATTGAACCCATACTGTGGATTATCAGCACAAATATCCCTGTATTACACAAGATGTATCACAGGTATTATAGCCGTGTATTCTTCAGAACAAAAGCAATGCTTAAAAATACCAATGCTTGCATTCTTCATTTAATCCTGAGATTAAGAATAAAACAAACCATTGAAATCTTGTTACTTCAGTCAGCACAGTTAGTGTTCCAGATGTGTCTGGTTATGCTGATATATATTCCTGCTTCAGAAAAAAAGTATGGAAACATACCTACAGAGATACATCAGAGGGCTCTCTCTGTATACTGAACTATAGAAGCATTCCTCCTCTGTCCTTTCCCTGTTCCTCTTCTTTTTTCTCCTTCCCATCCCATTCCCCACCTCTATTCTCCTTTCTTCTTCTCTTTATCCATTCTACTTTTTCTCTTCCTTTTTTCCTTCTCTTTCCAGTGCTCCCCTTCCGCCTCCTTTCTTTTCCTTCCATTTCTTCCCTCTCCTCTTTCATTCTTGTTTCTTGCTCTTATTCTGTTCTTTTTCATTAATCAAATATGTATTATATTATATCAATGTTTGTATTATATCAACTGTAGTATGATTAATAAAAACTGAAAGACAGAAATTGGGGTTCAACCTGAAGGTCAGAAAAGTAAAACAGCCAGTCACTGGCTCTTACCTCTACCTCAGTCTGAAATGGTGAATCTGCCTACAGGAATCTCAGAATGAGACTGTGTCTGACAACTGTCTCCTCCCATTTTATAGTCCTTTCTAGTGGGGGAACTAAAGGCATGCACCACTACTACCCAGTTTCTATGACAAACTAGTGTGGCTACTGGAATTAAAGGTGTGTGCTAGCACTGCCTGGTCTGTAAAAACTGATCAGTGTGACTGTTTTACTCACTGAACTTCAGGCAAGCTTTATTTATTAAAATACAAATGAAATCTCACTACATTTCTCCTTTTTGTCTAATATAAAAAAGAGAAGGCTATAGCGAATATAAGAAAAACTATACAGAATAATTGCAATTATTATATACAATATATACAGGCAATAAGTACATCAACAATGTCTAGTCCATTTGCATTTGACAAATTAAGAAAAAATATTTCATATATATTCTATGTTGGTGAGTCGAAAGTCTTATACCTATTTTACTTCCTATCATAACTTGCTTTCTGCATCTGGTAAACTATAACTATAACTACCTAATCTTCAACTCCCTCAGAGACCCAAGAAGGAAATAATATTAACTGAGTAAGCAGGAAGTGTGAGAAAGTGACTTCAAAAATTGTGAGAAATGACAGAAATTGCTGGCTCCATGGACAGTCACCCAAAGTTCCTCTGCAAATATTTTCAGACTATATGTTAACTTTTCCTATCAGGCCAATATAACAGTGATTCTTTTCATATAATGACAAAAAAGGATGAAAGATAGCATTGAATTATTTTTCCTTTTATAAATTCTCATTTTCTTGTTTTTATTATTATTCAATCTCAGTAGAGCACTATACTTCCATTTTGAGCGTCTTCAACATAGGGGCACTGTGGGAAATGCTGTCTTACTCAGGGTTACTGTTGTTATGATGAAGCACCAAAAGCAACTCAGGGAAGAAAAAGCTTATTTGGCTTATACCTCTGTGAAGGAAGTTAGAGCAGGAACTAAAATCAGGCAAGAACCTGTAAGCAGGAACTGATATAGAGGCCAGGAAGGTTTGCTAATTATTAGCTTGTCCCTCATGGTTTGCTCAGCTTGAATTCTGATTGAACCTATGACCATTAGCTCAGTAGATCCCTCCATAAATCATTAATTAAGAAAATCCTGTACAGGTTACCTGCAGCCTAGTCTTAGAGAGGCATTTTTCAATTGAGGCACCCTCCCATCTGATGACTTTAGCTTGTGTCAAGGTGACATAAAACTAGGTAGTACCCATTGTTAACTTGACACATAAACACATCACTATTAAACCATAGCATGTCCTTTCTTGTTCTTCCCTAAATCACACACTAATACAAACATTTTTCTCCCAACATTTCAAAATGGATGCCAGGAGGCTGGTGTCAATCCTTCAACTAAATATTCCAGACTCTATATAAAGTGGTGTTAGGGAGCTGAGGTGATCCTTTTAACCAAACATTCCATACTCTTTTTGGATAAAGGGGCACTGGCTAAAGTCTAGCTACTTCCTGTGGGCATTGGGCAATATGGGAGAAGGGAAAGCTGGGAGTTGGTGTGCTCATGCTCAGCGAGAGGTGTGGCTGGAGAGGCATCGGGTATATTGCCATATTGGAGACATTAGGCATCTGTTCCTTGAGGGAGATGAGAAGGCAAGTGGCAAAGAGTCCTGAATAGGTGCCCACTTAAGCCTGGAGAGATGGTACTGGCTTGGGTGTCTCAGAAGCTTGGCAGCCAAGGGGGTGGTGAGGATTGCCATGTGAGGTCCTGTCCATTGAGGTTCAAGAGACCTAGGAACTAACTGTTTGAGCAGTACTCTGTCCCCTGGGGAGAGTGGGGCAGATTTAGGGGCATTTAGTTCCACTGGTGTTGGGGCAGGTACACAGCAGTCAGCATGTGAATGAAGAAGGGGCCTCAGAAGGGAGAGGTAGGGCAGGTATCCCACCAGTGAAGGGGTTTGTGCTGAAAGGTGGTGATTAAGGCGAAAGGGCCTGCCATAAATAAACTCAAAAGGGCTCAGACCCATAGGAGAGCATGGGGTGGCCTGGAGATGGGTAAGGGCAATGGGGGGGCATGATAACCTGAGTTCAATGAAGAGCTCAATTAGCTGTTGTTTGATGAGTCCATTGGCCCTCTCTACCTTTTCTGAGGATTGTGGGCAGTAGGGGATGTGGAGTTGCCAGGGGATGTTGAGAGCTTCCCACAGAAGCTCCATGACCCCAGGAGTGAAGGCTGGTCCATTGTCCATCTGGATGGTCCGTGGGATGCCAAACCGAGGAATGATGTGGTTCAGGAGTACTTTTACCACCACATCTGCTATTTCCCTGGAGCCCAGAAATGCTTCTATCCACCCTGTAAAAGTGTCCACAAGTGTTAGGAGATAATGGAGTCTTTTATGAGTCGGCATATGGGTTAAATCAACCTGCCAATCTTCCCCCAGTTGATGTCCATGAAGCTGATGCAGGGACTGATGTATATGGAGAGACCGCCATGGATTGGCCTGGCGCATGTCTGGCAGGAGGAGTGAACCTGTGAAATATGATCTCAGAGATGGATGGGGTCTAAAAGGGGCTCTACGAAATGGAACAACTTTTTGGGGCCTATGTGTAAGGTCCGGAGGATGTCTGAAATGATTGACAATGCCTGGTCTCACTTGCTGATGTTGGTGAGGCGGGATCTCTGTGGTGTGGCACAGAGGATGAACCCGCATGGGGGCATTGTGATTTTCAGTGTCCCAGCTACTGGCAGATAGGGCATGGCCTCATAGGCAGCAGAGGACCAGGGTAATATTGTGCCAAATGGCCATTTAGGCCACATTTGTAGCAGGCTCCTGGCAAGGTTGACTTAGGCTGAGCTGTGGCAGGATGGAGCCTTGTGGTAACTTTCCTTGTCCCCCTTCTGGGGGTTCCAATGGCCTCAGGGCAGATGCTAACGCTTGGGCTTGGACCATTACTGCCTGCTGCAGCCTCATCTGTTGGGAGTACTCAGCTCCCATTTTTTTGAAAAAAAAAACACAAAACTTCAAAGGCCATTTTCACCAATTCCTATATAGGGGGTTTGTTGACGCTCCTCAGCCTTTTTAAAAGTTTTTCTAATATCTGGTGCTGACTGAGAAATGAAATGGGTGGCCAGGTCCATGGCTCCTGCTGGGGAGGGTGGGTCCAGTCTAGTATACTGAACCATAGTTTCTTGTAATCAGTTTTAAAACATGGTTGGGTTTTTGTCCACTAGCTGTGTGATCTCCCTGAGTCTGTCAAAGTTAACAACTTTTTCTGAGACCATCTCCATACCCTGAAGGAGGCAGGGGACCATGATATTCTACCTCTGTCAGTGTTTTAGTCTGGTTGATAATCCCAGTATGCTTTTGTGGCTTGCATGGCCAATTTTCCCACAGGGAGTAGAATATTGGTTATCAGGTGGATCTGGTCTGCATACTGTGTAGCTGCTGCCTGAATTCTACTTTGCTCTTCTGGAGTATGACCAGGATAAATTGTAGATCTGGGACAGATAGAAAAACTCCTTAATATAAACAGAAGGTTCCTACTTAACCACTTTTCTGATTTTGAGAGGTCCAGAAGAGAGAAGGGAACGTGGACTTTAATAATGCATCAGCTCCCGCTACCTCCCAGAAAGGGCAGAGAAGGGCCGGGGTATGGTGAGAATTGGTGTGAAAGGAGATGGGAGGATTGGGAGTAGTTAGGCCAGAGTGTCAAAGGAGTTCAAGTGGTGGGTTGTGGCATGGAGGGGTAGGGAGAGTTGGTAGAAGGAAGGGGAGGGGAGGAAGGTGGAGGAGGAAGAAGTTGGCTTTCAACATTTTCTTTGGGAGGGGAGGGAGTGGGTAGGGGTGGGTAGGGGGAGGAATGTGGAGAATGTTGCTCCACAGGAGGGGGTAGGGTAGTCAGGGTTCATGGGAGTGGGGAAGGGGGCAGTGTCTCTGACAGTATAGTTATGGCAGAACTTTCAGGATCCCAATGCCCAGATAGTTGAAAATCTGGAGATGCTGTGACCCTGATTCTAATGGATTAAATAAAAAGGCGGGTAAGAGAAAGAGTCATTGATAGGCATGCCACACAGAGTGAGTTTCGATATTTATTTAGTGGGTTATGAAGGGAAGAGAAAGAGAGAAGAACAGAGGGGAGAGAGAGAGAGAGAGAGAGAGAGAGAGAGAAATAGAACAGGGAAGGGAAGAAATCAGGGAGGCAGAAGGTGTCTCTTGGAAGGGAAGACAGGAAGAATGAAAGGAAGGAACTTATGATCAACTTGCCTCAGTGGAATAGCAGAGAGAGTGGGAATGGCTTGTTTCTTAAATAGAAAGGACAGACTATTACACTGGTGACCATAACCAGTGCTGTAAAACCCTGTTTACTGAGGGAGGGATGGAAGCACAGTGTCCAATAATCATGGACATATGAGAGTTCTGTCCACTTATCCTCACAATGGCAAAAATTTTTGAGGTCCCAGAGGATGAAAAATTCAAGAGTTTCCTCCAGTGGCCATCATGTCCCATTGCCAAGGATATATTGAGGCCAGATCTTAGTGCATAGAGAGATTAGCTGTTCGGGACAGATGGTATCTGATAGTCCCAATTTATATAGATGTAGTAATAGGGGAGCGGGCCCGCCGGAGCTTCATGCCTTGGAGCGGAGAGTAATGGCGTCTGCCCTACTCGGCTTCTTTCTCCTAGCATTCTGTTCTG
>LOEQ01005823.1:52158-66256 GCA_001685075.1 Bramus lutescens | reverse complement strand
AGGCAGTTTCTTTATTAACCAATGAAAGTAACACAGACAGATGACCCTCCTACATCATATAGATTTTCTAGAAGACAGCCCGGGGGCAAGAGAGGATCTGGCTTCAAATTACAAGAGCCCATTGTTACTAATCTATGCCAAGTCTCAGGACTCAATGCCTTTCACAATGCATCCACTGTGATAAGACACGAGTCAAAAACAGAGGGACATGAGAAATATGTGGGCAGATGGCTCTGCCCCATGCAATCACTCCTCAGCAAGGACTGCCTAGCTGCTTGTGGGGTTGGGCAGCTGGCATGGCCGTGGCTTCAACAGGACAGCGCGAAAATGGTATGGGTCCTGGACCCTAGTGACATGTACCTGAAAAAGGGAAACTTACTGAGACCAAGCTGATCTTAGCCTGGCAGAGAACATAGGCAAGAAGGGCATTTTCCAACATGTAGCCCTTGGCCAGTGGGAAAAACAGGCTCCTCCCATGGGACTTCCAAATGTTAAGTATTTCTGACCTACAAACCTGATGCAATAATGCCAATCAGACCAAATCAGGCCAAATTAAAAGATACCCAGGCTTAATGGACACCAGCACTCCTAGGTGGCCCCAGGAAAACGCAGAGGGGGGGAGGGGAAGGAGACCAAAAACAACCACCAGAGAAGGAAAAGAGGAGACCACATGTTCATTCTCTGTTTGTGTGTGTGTGGGGGGGCAGTTTCAATAGCCTGTGGGAGTAGTCTTGACTCTTTTGGGGAAGGGGTTACCCTTTGGTGGGCTTTCTTGGAGATGGAGTCTGGACTGGGGCTACTTCCAGGGGAGGGGACTTGGAGTGGAGTTTTCCATCCAACATTTCAAAATGAATGCCGGGGGCTGGGATGAAGCCCCCAACTAAAAATTAAGAAAAACTGACCATCTATGCTGGCTAGTTTAATGTTGACTTGACTCAACCTAGAGAGAAGTTCAATTGAGAAAATGCCCCCAACAAATTTACCTTTGCCTCAGCCTCTGGGTAATTTTCTTGATTATTGATTGATGTAGGATGGCCCTATCCTACATCCTGTGTGTTATGAGAAAGTAGGCTGAGCCAGTCATGAGGACCAAACCAGTAAGCAGTACCTCTCCACAACCTCTGTGTCAACTCCTGTCTCCAGGTTGAATTCCTATCCTGCTTGTGTCCTTGTGCTGACTTTCCTCAGCAATGGAATACGACCTATACACTAGAACACTTTCCATCCAGAAATTTGTATTAGTGGTGTTTTATCACAACCTTAAAGACCTTAACTAAGACACCCTCCCTCCCTAGAAGCTGTTAAATGGTCATAGGTCTTTAGTTAGGGGTAGGGACTCATGAACCTTTTCCTACTCTGGACTAGAATGTCAACTGGCTTGATCTTGTGCATGTCATTTTCAGGTAACCATAGCTTCTGTGAGCTCACATTGAAGTGGTCCTATTATGTCCAGAAAATACCGTTAAGCTCTCTGCTTCCCAGACTCCTGGATCAAATGTTTTTTTTGTCCTCTCTTCCACAATGGTCCCTAAGCCTTAGGGACAGGTGTGATGTAGATGTCCCATTTGTGTCTGAGTATTCTACAGACATTTGTTATCTGCATTTTGGCAAGCTCTGGGTTTCTGTTTTAACTGGGAGTGGGAGTGGGGGTGAAGAGGTCTGATCATGCCTGTGAACCATACTATTCTAAAGTAGAGGTATGTAATTTAGAGGATAAATCCACTGGGTTTTTTTTGTGTGTGTGTGTGTGAAAATATCCACCTATAATGGTTTGGACAGTAGTAATTTCGATTTCCTCACTTATATATAAATTACTCTTGAAACAAACCTAAAAAATGTTTAAAATATTCAGATAACATTAACTCTGAAGGAGGCATCATCAAGATTTCACTCTGGCTTTCCTTTTATAAACTGGCTGGCTGTGATTCTCCAGACCTCACACCAGAGAGGCATTTCTAACTAAATGCAAAACAGATGTGGGTGGCACCTTGGGAGAGGGGAATTGCCTTGTGACTGAGGAGCTAGTTTCAAGCCTCTCCCAGCCCTGCCTCCACCTGTTTATGCGGGCGTAGACCTCTGGATCTGTGCGCATCCAGTTCTGTGTCAGTGCATTCCCAGCAGCCCCAGACAACTGCTCTCTCCTCTAAAGTTCTGCTCTTTTCCTCCTTGCATTTGGTTGACAGCTGCTCAGAGTCGGCTGCTATCAGAGTGTCACGAAGCTGTTGCTACAGGTGGTCTCCTTTTTAGGAGAGTTGGACAAAGAAAAGAATTCTAAGAATGAAATATCTGTAATACGGGTAACATAATTTTGAAGAAATGTGAACATCTCGAGAAAGACTACCATCCATTTGGTTCTCCCATCCTCTGCCATCTGCTATGTGCACAAGGATAAAACTTGCGTCTGTACCATCTATGCATCTAGGCATAGGTCCATTCTCAGAAACAAAACAAACAATTTAATACAATGCCACAGTTAAACTCTATCTCATAAATAATGATCCTTGTGTGAGATATGCAATAAAATACTTAAATGACACGATAAGGTCACAAGATTATGTAATAATGTCAATGTAAGCATATACATCCCATAATTAGAAGAATAAATGGTAAAGCATTCTGAAGTAAGAGAGCTTTCAGAGTTTGATGCTTTGTGGATTAGAGTGAACAGAGGCTGCTGGGCTGCTATTAAAAGGAAGTAGGAGCGAGGCAAATGGCTCCTCATCAGTTAAGAACACTTGTTGCTCTCATTTTCACTTCCTAGTACTCACATAGTTGCTAATCTATAACTCCAGTTACAGATCCAACATCCTCTTCTGACCATCTGGGCACTGCCTGTTCATGGCCCACAGATACACATGCAGGCAAATATATACATAAAATAAGTCTTAATAAAATGGGCAGGGCAAATTCAGCAGGCGTTCTCCATGTCTTCCCTAATGAATAATACTTCAGCTGATTTCTGAAGGTGTGACAGTGTCACAGTCTTCTGTTTATCTCAAGGTGGGTGTTCCAGTCCAGGGGGGCATGGACAAGTGGTACGACCTTGCCTGAACAAATGTGTACCTTAATTCTTAGCAGTTCTCTGATGAGAGAAGAAAGATGAGGCATTCTGTTCCCCTCCGTTCTGTCCATTCCTATGGAGTTAGAGCATGTTAGCAGAAAGCAAGCATACAAAAATGTCTACACGTTCTGCTCAGTGGGCTCTAGATGTGACTTTGCTCAGTGTTTTAAAATGCCCTTCCTGTATGTGGTCAGGCTCTGAGGATCAGATCATGAGTGTACTGAAGATGGAGGATGAGGTATCTTGCTAAAGATTTAATTTCTCTGATATTCATGGACAAAGATGAAATGAGTAAAATGTCTTGAAGTGATGAAGACAAGATCAGAGTTCTCCCGGCACCAAAGGGTAACATTAAAAGCTACACCGATAATCATCTTTTACCTCCTGTATCAATGAATGTAGATAATGCAGCATGGATCATGATGTAGCAATACTGAAAGTAATGAGAATCAAGATTGGTTGTTTGTTAGAGATGTGGATTTAGAACTTTGACATAATCTGTAACACTGGAGGCAATTGCTCAACAAAATAAAATTATTTTATTGGTTGTGGCCATGGGATGGAGGGATCTGCCTAACTTAAAGTAACAGCTTATGAAGATGTTGACTGTGTAGAATAACAATATCATCTATGCCACTGAAAGAAACTAAGTAGTGTAGAAGAGATATCAACATTTTTATTTCCTAATAAGGCCACTCTCTATATATTTTAGATATTATATATCATTACAATATTCATAATACCTCTTAGATTCAACTTTGCACTAGTAACCTATAAAGCACCAGTCAATAACATATATTAAATATGGGTGGTTAAATTTCTGTAAGAATTAATTTCACAGCAGAGGAACTAGATAATTGAGTAAAGAGACAATATACAGAATGAAAGAAACAATTTTGATACATTTAACTTAGAATTAATATTCAAAATATTTGAAGGCCTCAAAAATGATTAAGATATCAGCTATCCAGTCAATAAATGAGAAAATAACATAAATCAAACTGAAAGTTCTCTAAAGATGAAATACAAATAGCCAGCAAGGCTGTTAAATAAAATGACAAAATACAAATGCCAGTGAGGTTTTGAAAAACATGTTACACTTTAGAATCCACCATTGAAACACAAATTATTTCAAAATAGGTAGTCAGGTGAATTATTACAAGCTAAAGCTTATTGATCTCTGGTCTAGATTCCTTCCCCGAGAGTTTAATCTAATTGAGCAAGCATGGAAGGCTGTGAAGAGACAACGAAAGGCAATTACACAGGGCAAGAACAAATCTTGTAACATAATGTATTGGAGAAACCTTTATAGAAACTAGAAACACCAGAGAAGGATAATTACATATTATGCCAGCCATTGGAGAGCATCAATATGGAAGGCTGGAATTCTCGAATTCTAAGATTTATCTTCTTCATACATTCTTCCATTATGTAAAACTTCTATGCTGATTGTATCCTAATTGAGAAGATCTACTTGTCTTTAGAACAGGAAAAAAGGAAGGTGTATAGACATGTATGCAACTCAAGGTCTTAACATTCAAGTTGATTAAACACACTCCAAAGTACATTTACATGGAGTATGGGAAACTGCTATCTTCTCTCCTCCACACACATTGTATAACAAGTTGTAGGAGTTTGATCATTGCATTGTTTAAGAAAAATATGTTTAATTCCAGAAATGTTTGAATTCTGTTTTAACTACAGGCAAATATGTAGTTCTTTTCAAGCTAGAAAAGAAAATCAGAGTTATAACTCCAAGCAAATATTGTGTCCAGGCACATTTATTTTTGATAAAAAAGAATATCAATTTACTTGCAAATGAGGTACTCTCCTTAGACTCCTGGCAAATTGCAGTCCTGGCCCTGAGTACACAAAGTTAGGATTGTGTGTGTGTGTGTGTGTGTGTGTGTGTGTGTTGCATTTTTCTGACCTGGTTTAGAAAATAATGTCCTGAGTTCCACCTAGAAATGCTTTAAAAGGCATCTCAGGCAGATGGTATCATAGAAATATAAATGGAAGCAACTCAAAGAGGCTCAGAACAGCTGGAGGTCTCACCAGAGGAAGAAAATCAGTCAGAGATCTCTGCACAGGAGGAGAACTTGAACACCCCCCTCATCAGAAAGTGAGGTGTTCCATCAGTAAAATTCTTTCTCTCAATGAGGTCAAGGCAGATGTCTTAGGGTCAAAGTTGAGGAACAGTAGTAGAAAGGCTAAAATGTACCTTTTCCATTCTCCATTTAACTTGACAAAAAAGACTAAAAAGATTTTCAACTCTGGTGAGCTGACTCATTCTCTCTCTCTCCATGAACACTGAATTTATCATTTAAATGTTAAAAAGGGAAACCAGATGCTATAGTTATTAACTTTTGGAATCAACTCTAATCTTCCTATTAAATCCTTCCATCCAGGTACAGGCAATTATTTGGTTGATCTAAAGGTGCAGAAAATGCATGCACACAGGGTTTCAGAGAGTCCAGTATAATAAGACAGGTGGGTAACTAATAATGTGGAAAATTACCTGCAGATTGAGGATATTGGGAATGACTAATGGCCAAAACTAAGCGAGTAAATTAGTTGCAAAATGATACCATTTGCAGTAGTTGTACGAATGGGGGACAGGAAGGCACTGTGGCATGTGGCAACAAGCAAGCTAAACTAAGTGTGGATGAGGCCCAGGCTCAGGAAAGCCTGCCATTAGCTCACACCCCCTTACAACTGCCTCTGACTTGTATTTATTTATTTATATTTGCTCACCCTGCATCGTCTGTGCCATTAGTGTAAGGTTTAATAGTGCAGACCTTGGAGAGTTCTCAGCTTTGTGAAGTCTAGCACAGCCATCACCAAAGGTCAAAACTGTCAGTTAAAGAAAAACCAATCTAAACCTTTCAAACAAAAGTTTTCAGAAAATCAAAAAAGACACTCAAGGGTTGAACTTTGAACAACCCAAAACCTAAGCTTAATTGCTACTTCTTAGCAATGTATTGGCACGACCCTTTAGCCAAGATTGCAGAGCAAACAGAATCCAAACACAGTTTTTGGATGGCCAAGTATCTGAAAACAGGCAATGATTTGCAACTGATATTTTGTTTTATGTGCATCGGTCTCTTCTTTAGTTAAAGAACATGAAATAAATTAGGTCTGTTTTGCACATTTCCAGATGCCTTGAAATAAATTAAAACTCTGTGTTACTGATGTTCTATCTAGATGAGAGCACATGTTTAAAGCTAGCCCTTCGATTGTGACAGCACCTGACTTCTTAGCCCTGCATTCAGACTTGCATCAGTGAATCATCATGAAAAGCATGGTAACTAATAAAATGTTCTCAATAGGATCTGGTCTACCAATTACATGAATATAAGATGAACTACCCAGAAACTATTGTATCTAACATGGAGGATACAAGAATGTGGATGTCCTCAGCCTAAATACATATGTAATCAATCTGGTGAACTTCATTCATAAAATATTTAATTAGGTCATCCATGTCCTCACATGACATGGAAAATGACTTAAACTCTTGTTACATACCTATAATGAAGACAAAAAACATGTTTGCACTTTTATTGCCTTCTTCAAAACATATATTCATGTTTTTCTGGGGACAGGTACAAAGAAAACAATCACCAACTGATTTAAGATTCTCTGAGATTTGTTAGAAAACCATCTTTACATCTTTTGTCAAGTGTGGCTGTCTGTGTAAGAAAAGTTTATATAAAGTTCCTGGAAATTTGATAATCAAATCCACAAGACCATGAAAGACTTCATAAGACATCTCTAGAAAAAAAATGTTATAAACCCTCACGTTTCCTCTGCAGTGACTGGCAACAGACATCCAAAGGGCAAGCATAGCCTGTTGGACAAGTTCATCTCATGGATTTTATTCTTCTAAATGAAGCATAGGCCTAGGTTTTGAAGGTTGAAAGCACCAAAAAAAAATTAGGTTTGTCTCTGTTAAGGACCACTGACTTATATAGGGCAACTTAAAAATTGCAATGAGTATTTATTTTATGAAGAAAAACTGTGGCTTAATTATCAGTTACCAATTAGAATATAATGTGTCTGAAATCCACCTGCTTATTGTAGAGTCAAACATTTTCCTTTCTAGAGTGTGTACTGTAAGGATAAGCCAGTTGCAGATAACACACATTCACATGTTTAAATGCTTTCAATTTACCAGAGGACTTGAATGTTATACTATTAAACAAGTTTTTCACTTGCAATGTTGAATTCATAAGCTATCCAAAGCAGCTCCATTGCCTGCCTTATATTCTTTTGAAATTGTTCACGCCAACTTGTCAGGAATATCACAGTCTTGCCTATGACATCTCCCAATCTCCCTTTCCATTATCATTGATCCATTACTCTATAAAATTCCCAAGTGTTCTTTCATCATTCCTTATGCATTGTAAATATATAAAAATTTATGAAAGTGTACATTTTCCTAGAGCTTACAACAGTATGATGTCCTTCTCAAACATAGCACTGTCAGCTGATGACATGGCTCAACAAATAAGAGTTCTTGCCACCAAGTGTGACAACCTGAGATAATTCCCATAGTGGAAGGAGAGAAATCAACCTTGAAATTACTCTCCAACTGGCCTCCATGTATGCACATACATATACATGCATACATATATACACAAATAAATAAATAAAATTCTAAACTACTGAAAGTGACTTGAAGCCTATTCTATAGAGATTGGAGTTTAAATTGATATCAATTCCCTCAAAGCAGTGCAATCACTATTTTAGGAATTATTCTTTCATTATTTTTGTGTCATGTGACTGAAGATGAAAGTTATTTTATAAACACACACAAACACACATACACACATTCTTTCTATCATCTTGTGTCCTTTCTCTAGTCAATATCTAGTTTTTAGGCATATCTAGTTTCAGTGGGCAATGATGACTGCCACCTAAAGTATCCACATCCAAGAAGTGACCCTATTTGGTCATCAAATGTGTATGAATCCTTCCTCCAATATATTAAATGAAATAATGAGGAAGGAAAGAAATTTAGGGGGTCCTCTGTTCTCTTTACTAGTGAGTAATAAAACTAAATGAGGTTCAGCAAAGTACAACACTACAGGGACACAAACTAAATGTGGGAGGTGGAGACACTTCTGATGTTCCAGCATTTTACAGTTTTATCTCCACTCCTTGATAAAAGAAGGTCTTCCAGTAGTACAGTCCAATCCATTGTAGCTGCTAAAGTAAACTATTTTGGTGGCCTTGAAGAGTTAGGGCTTTTAGGGTGAATTGGGAATACTGGCTTAATGACAAGGGATCTAGAAGGATGAAACAAAGACCCTGCAAAGAAAGATGGCATAAAGAGAAGTGTCCATAAGGAGATCCTCTGAAAATATGCCCTCCCAGCTCTCAGTGGAGTTACAGGTCTCTTAGGAGTATTGGGTACTTTGTTTTATTTATTTATCATTTCTACTTCAGGTCTTTCTCTGTCACCTATGCATTAAATGAGATCCTTCTCTTGGCTGCTTCTATAGGAGATCTGTGACCATGTCACATAATCAAAATGAACCTATATTGATGAGAACATATGCATACACACACACAATCATATCACCACACCACACCACACATGCTACCTCACTACAACCACCAAAAATAGCAACAAGAGACAGGAAGAATGTTAACTCATACAATGAGGGCTTTTGAGCAGGGTAGTGCGGTTTCCAGATGGATTTAGAAAAAGATTGAGAGACCAAGAGAAAGCTAGTGGCTTGGGGAACATAACCAATGTGAAGGGCTTGCATGGTTGGCAACTGCAGCCTCCTCTGAGTTTTGAGAACCATCCTCTCATATCCACCCACATAGTCAGGACAGAGGGGGAAAAGAGAAGTGGGGAGGGGGTACCAGATGCCAGCAGGCCAAGATCAAAAATATAAAATTAGGTTCATTAAAAAACTTCTTGTTGAATTACTCCTTGAGATAGTAATTATTATATAGACAAGGCTATTATCAATCTCCTGATCTCTGATCTGTCTCTCTTGAGTACTGGGATTGACTCTGTGCCCAGACACAAACTCTCTATCAAATGTCAGTAAATATCAAAAATAAAGGAGTGATCATGGAGGAAGTTAAAGTCAATGGGTAGAATATTTTCTCACCTAGATTGTGAAGTAACAAGTATATAGTGTTTATGGAAAACACACATAAACTTGAAATCAAGCTTATGCCTTTTTAAAAATGTCTACAGACACAACAAACCCTATATCCACATGGTGCTGGTCCCACAGGGTTCTTCTCATTCCATCTGTCTGTCACTTATTGCTAGAGAAACGCACACCTGTGCTTGTTTCCTACCAGAAAAATATCATCTGTCATAAAAGGCTGCACATTCTAAGTCTCAGATCTGCTGAATCTACTCATCAAGGAAAAATGTAGAGTTTTCATCCTAAGTCAATAAGGAAACACCAGGTGGCTTGGGTTTCAAGAGGTGAATGAAGAAGTAAGGAAACCATCTGAAGTAGGTCTTGGGGAGCACTACAAAAAGCATCTACCTTCTGCTCTGCAGTGATAGTATTTCTCCCTTCTGAACTGTGATGAGACACGGTGCTTGTAACATTAAAAGACAATGAATTTTATTGCAGAATTATTGTGATTTTATTCCATAAACTTTTATTTAAATTTTGGGATAAATTTAGAATTCCAAAACGTACTATATTTAACAGGAAGTTTCCATATCACCATCTTCCAGCTTCCCCTGGTACAAATACCCAACATATACAAATACACAACATTACTCTAGTTCGTTTTCAAAATTAGAAAAGCAATGCTGTCATCGTTGTTGTTGATCATCTAATTTTCTCAGCTCTCTCTTGAATCTGAGCATCTAACTGAGAAAACTGCATTTTCCCATCCAGCTTGCTTATTGTGCTTTCCAGGCGTTTAGGGTCCTCACAGCTTGTGGAGTGTGGTTCACGTGACGGGACACATTCCTTCGGTCTGAGTTTGTCTTGTCTTTTCTCTCACTCCTAGACTCAAGTTATGTCTTCAGGAGTAGTTGACCATGAAGCAATATTCATATATCCTTTGAGGGAGGTCTAGTCTATTAATTTAATTTGGAATGTTTGCTTTTTTTGCTAATTTTAATTGCTTGTTGGATTATGTGAAAACTCAGTGATGAGAAAATGGACATCTTATTACCTGAGATACCCTGCCATGTAGTTTAATAACGTAATAACTCCTGGAGGCAGCTTTCCTCTGATACTAAATAAAACCTTTCATCTTTGAGTTAAGTCTATTCTAAAAGGCAGTAAAATATTCCAACCTGTAATGAAGCTCATTAAATTCAAGGAGCAAACAACTCAATGCCTTCAGAAGTCCATGAAACTGACCAGATTCACTAGGCTCTTTCTTTCCCAACTGCAACTATGTGCATGTGTTCATGAGCACAAATATATGTGTCTACATGTATGCATGTGTGTATGTATGTTTGTTTGTATGAGTACAGTAAAGAGTATTGAAAGAAAGTTTTAGAAAAGCAGAGCAATTGAAAAAAGCAAAGACCAACTAACCTACCTCAAAGAGACTCAGACAACTGAGCAAATGTTGCTCTCCAACATGTTAAGCTTTCTTCAGGTTGTGCAGTGTGTTCCAGGTTACATGCTTTCATCAGCCATCACCCTTTTGGGAGTGCTTTTGGTGCTGAAGCTATCTTTCAGTTATTTCTCTTCCTATCAGAAACTGCTCACCCATATTTCTATAAGGAACTCTAATTAAACTCATTGTTCACCACACTATATTTCAATGGTATCTTCACATTGGTTTGTCATAAGTTCCCCTGTTTAGAGTGAGTAGTAATTTGTTCATATTTCCAAGGAATAGTACAACACAATAATAAAAAAGTTTTCATACAATGGATTCCAATTCATTTCTACTAACTAAAATAAAGTAGTAAAACTGATGTCTTATGTTTGTTATATCATCACTCAGGGGGCAGGCACAGGAGAATTGCCCTAAGATCGAAGCCCCCTTGTTCTGTATAGTGAGGTCTAGTCCAGCTGTGGGTACATGGGAGATCTCACAAATATTTTTTTTTAAAAATGAATATCTCCAAGCTGGGCCAATTCACCCCTTCTTAGGCAACCTGGTGGGCCCCTGCTTCCAGGAGGTCATCATATTGAAGCTGAACTTATTGAGAACTTCTGATCAGCATAGCGCACTATAGATCAAAACTTCTGGACTCAAGTAATCCTCCTGCCTCAGTCTTCTCATTAGTTGGGACTAGAGGTGTGTGACATTTGTGGTTGAGATATGTTGTATGAAAGAAGAATCTATTTTTAATTAAAATATAGTAACCCCTCATAATGGCCAGATTTTAAATCATGTCAACAGAAACTGAGACTTAAAGCATTCAGTTGGTAATTACCCCAATCAGCAGAAAGAGATGGGTTTTTAATCTGTTGCATATATGATGATTAATCTGGCTGAGTTGGGGTTCAGTATTGATGCTGTAATTGAAACACATGAATTTCTATCCTTTCTATTGATATGTGGTCTATCTTCTTCCTCATATGCCTGAGCTTGCTTCAAGAAAGTGACTGATCTGCTCAAAAGAAACTAAGACTGTGAAATATGAATCTTCATAGTAATTTTTAAAGTGCTGGAGTCAAGGATATCATCTGTTATGACACACTTCTCAGATACACTCAGGAAAATCTGACTTCCTAATGGAACATTTTGTGAGAACCTCAAGACTCCTAATGGTCTTTAAAGATTGGACGGATGTTCATTCCTCAGGAGTTTTTTGAATTTCTGTTGAGTTATGTATTTTATAATTATAAAATACTTAGGAAAGCAAATTAAGGAAGGAAAATGTAATTTGTCTTACAGTTTGAGCTTATAGGCTTTCATGGAGGAGAAGGGTGCATGAGCAGGAGTTAGGTAGTCACATTTTGTCCACAGCCAAAGAAAAGACGTGAATGCCAGTGCTCGGCCTGATTCCTACACTTTATTTGATCTGGAACCCCAATGCATAGAATAGTATCACCCACAGCCAATGCAATGTATAAATTCCCTCACAGAGAAGTCAGTTATCAGTGACTCTAGATCCTGTCAAGGTGCTGATGGACAGCACCTACTATATGCATCATGGTCAGTAGACTCACATGCCTCCTGTAGAACCAGAGTCAACAACGGAAGTGAGGATATCTCTGTTGTCTCATTTTGTGCATATCTGTGTCTTTAATGCTACCACTTTAATTGAAAGCACAGCAATGTTCCTCCCAGCTTAACTTCCATACATGGACAGATTTTTTTTTCACCCATGCACACATATATTCACACACACCACACAGGCACACATCCAATAATAACAATGATTCACACAACTAAGATAGAAAAATGAATTCGGACACAAGAAAAACAACTGCTACATCCTTTTAAATTTTCTCATTTTTATTAATGTATATCCAGTTACCAAGTGGAAGAGTAATCGGTGAATCTTGAATTTGGTTAGCTAAGGTTTTACTCAATACATCAAAATAAAAATCAAAATAAAAACTGAATTCTGGCTATATTAGTTTTATTATAAATTAATTAAAACATGCAGTTTTTTTCTCCATGGACAAATATTATTACTTCAGTCTGGAAATAATGTAGCACAGATTTTTAACCCTTTTATGAAAACTGGAAGACTAAACTAAAAGTTTTCTTAGTCAAAAAGCACACATAGGGACAAAGAATGCGAACTTCTTACAATGCTTGCTGTAACTCCCTGAAATCCTCGAGCCTTCCTTGGTAGTATTGAAATTATTAATTTTATTCTCAGCTTTAATATGTCATGTCACTTCTGATTGATATGGAGGGATCCTGAATAGCACAATCAGTTAAGAATCTCGCCAAATGCCTCTTTTGGATTTGGAGCTGAAGAGTTCAGGACCCAGCTATCCCTAAAGTCCTTAATTTTTTTTTATCATATTTTGTGTTAGACAATACCTGATGAGAATGGAGTTTGAAGATAACAGCTCCCAGCAAAAGTACTAATCAAGTGCCTATGTACTCAGCAAAGTGATTTGAGATAGGGATTATCCATCACTGAAAATGAACCAAAGGAGTATCTTAATTTAAAGAAAGTAAAGGATGATACTTTCCTAATAAATTCATGATATTGAATAAAATGTGCCACAGCTCTCAAGTTTAAATGACTTTACTTCATCAGAGATGTGTGGAAAGTAGAAATGAAGAAATTAACATCTTTGGGCCAGATGCTGTTGAGAAGTGGTGTATGAAAATAGAAAACAAAAAGCAGGTGATCCAGACCTGAGAACACAAATGTGAGAGATCTGGCCCACCCCTCCTCTGCCATATGGTGATGTGGATGAGGGAGAAATGCTCCCACTCCACTCGTTCCTGCCTGTGGCAATAGGGATACTGGGTCCTGAGGTCACAAGAGTGGGAGAACTGTCTCTGCCACTCACCACATAGACCACTCAGGAGACTGGTTCCTGTACTGGTTCCTCTCCTAGGAAACACAGTAGAGCTAGCCCTGATGGCATAGGTGTGACATAACTGACCCTAGGAGCAAGAAAGCGGGAGAACTGGCCTCTCCTTGCTCATTGCTATATTGTGTGAACTAGCTGGGTCAACGTCAAAGAGCTCACCCGGGTGGTGAGGACAGGGGAGAGCTGGTTGGCTGACCCTGCAACTACCCAGGAGCAGAGCCATGGTGATGAGTTGTCCCACCCCAATAACCACCCATCTATAATCTACTAGAGCATGTGAAAAGGTGCATCCTTCAGATCCAAAGTGGCAGAATCTCCCCCACATATGAGAAGAACAGAATATACAAGAGTAGCCTAGGTGAGGGACCAGTATTCATAGAGTAGCAAAAACCAGAGGCCTCTAACTAGACCAGTGACCCTTTGCAATGAACACTTGCAAGTAAAGATGTATGAACAAAAGAATATACTGTGTGACTCACTGTGTCACACCACAGATTCCATTAGCTATTAGACCTATTCTCTCTCTTTCTTTCTTTCTTTCTTTCTTTCTTTCTTTCTTTCTTTCTTT
>LOEQ01005823.1:26620-52149 GCA_001685075.1 Bramus lutescens | reverse complement strand
TTCTTTCTTTCTTTCTTTCTTTCTTTCTTTCTTTCTTTCTTTTTTTCTGTCTTTATGTCTTTCTATCTTCCTTCCTTCTTTCCTTTATCCTTCCTTCCTTCCTTCCTTTTCTTTCTTTTATGTTTTTCTTAAATGTTGTAATATTTTGGGTGTGAGATTGCAAGGGTCGATGGCAAATATGAAGGGACAGGGAGATGAATGAGATAGAGATGCATGATATGAAAGACACAAAAGGTAAATGAGTGATTAAAAAAAGAAAGGTTATCCTGAATCACATTAGTGACCCACTTCAAACCATTTCTTTTTGAGCCAACCTGACGTCTTCATCTTGAGATCTCCAGCCATCAAGATTCATAATACAATATATTAGAGGGGAAAAAATCAATTAAAGTGGGTAAGTTCATTTTCCATTGTGTTCTGATCAATTTTATATTTTAGCCTCATATATATATATATATATCTATATATATATCGTCATATATAATTTGTATCTGAAGAAATATGTATACAATTAGAGGTAAGTGCTTCACTTTTTGTTGTTTGATTTTTAAAACGAGACAGGTATGTTAGGACAAACCATAAGGTCCTCTTACGTTTCCTCAATTTGTGGATTTTTAATCAATGATTGAAATGTCAAAAATTCTTATTGCTCTGTGGATTTAGATTTCATTGCTTCTAAGACTGAATTATTTATGTTTTCTCAAATCTGAAAGTGATTTTCTCATTGTTTATTGCCTTGCTCCAAGATTGAACTCCTAACTATTCCATCCATTAGGGTTGTGGCTTCATTTAAAAACTCTATACTGCCCATGGGAATTTTACTGTTGCTGTTTTTGTGAACTGCACATGATATTGCTATGTAGACCAGGCTTGCCTCAATATTCCTCTGTACCTCAAACTGGGTTGAAATGGTCAATCCTCCCACATACTGTAATACTCTCTGGAGTATTACAATTACCAGAATATGCCACTGAATATACACTCTAGCACAGAGTGTCCTTTAAATCATTATGGACTACGATTATAAATAGTTTAGGCAATGAAGAGTTGGTTTATTGGTTCACTTCTTACGACCATGAAGACCAGACTTCGGATACTCAGAATCCAATTAAGGGTTAGGTATTTGTGTCTGCCTACCTGAAAATCCATGCTTCAGAAGGCAGAAAGGCAGGTTTCCTCACAGCAGGCTGGTTAGGTAAACTAAACAAATCTATGAGCTTTGGGTCCAATAGAGAGAACCTGCCTCAATGAACAATGTGGACAGTAATTGAGGAAGATATCAGACTGAGGGTGCCACCCGCACCCACCCATGTATGCATGCAGGTAAACATGTGCACCTACACATATGTAAACACATACATATTCACTCAAACCACACACAGAGACACATGCATACCAATAGTTTAACCTACATATCCATTATGTTATCATAGATTTCTATATTTAATCTTCAGTTTGAGTTTGAGTATAGTTCTTAAAGTATATTTTGCAGCTTTTCATTTGATGCAACATTGGTTTGCTTATACATGTCTCTATTCTTACTGATTACTGTACCATTATTATTTATATATTCAATAATTTAATAAGCATTTATGGAGACTGTCTTATATACTCTTATTTTGGAAAATATCTAGCGTATGATGAGATGTGATTATTGACATCATGCCAGTTATAAACTAAGAAAGCAAAGCCATGATTGGGACCTCCTCAACAAAAGTTTCATGAAGCAGAAGATACTAGCTTAAGGTATGATTAAGAAGACAACTGACAATCCTCAAAGTGAGGACACATGATTCTAGTTAAGATGAACTTGTCAAATGAGTTTCCATTGGGAACTCTGGAGCATCTGGCACTTTCTGAGAACTTCACTTGGCTCAACCCATTTGCACAATAAACCCAAGAGTTGTAATTTCATACCATTTTCTGTGCACATTTAGTAACACAATTAAAAACAGGAAAGTAATAAGTTGTGCAGAGTGGAACAGAGATCAAACAGTGGAACTCCAATTTCCTACTTACCTGTGGTATTTAGTTTTGTTTTGTCAAAGTGACACAAAACAGGGTAATCTGGGAAGTGAGAACCTCAATTGAACAAAAACCTCCATCAGACAGCCCTGTGGATAGCCAGTAGGGCACTTTTAAGATTAGTGATCGAAGGGGGGCACCCAACCACTGTGAATGGTACCACTCCTAGATAAGTGGTTCTGGGGTACATAAAAATACAGGCTGAGAAAGCCATGAGGAGTAAGCCAGTAAGTAGTATTATTCCTCTGTAATGACTGCATGAGTTCCTGCCTCCAGGTTCCTGCTTAAGTTCCTGACCTGACTTCCCTCAGTGATAGAGAGAACCACTGGAGGGTTGTAAGGTGAAGTCAATATTGTCCTCCCCAAGCTGCTTTTAACAATGGTGGTTAGCTCATCCATAGGAAGTAACTGAAACGATACCTGATTGCTAGCAAAAAGAATGAGCAAACAAAGAAAACCTCCCTGACAACTCTACAGCAAATAGACCTAAAAGATTCCAAGAACAACATTTAGCAAGGCTTGTGTCTTCAAGAGGATGGAAGTGTATTACAAGGGAAGTTAAACATAGATAAAATATACAAGAAGGCAAGGAAGAAAAATTTTTAAGGTTACTATTGTTGTGATGAAACACTATGACCAAAGTAACTTGGAGAGGAAAGAGTTCATTTGGCTTACCCTGGTTTACAACACTATTCATTATCAAAAGAAGTCAAGACAGGAGCTTAAGTGAGGGGAACTGGAGGCAGGAGCTGATGCAGAGGCTGTGAAGCTTACTAGCTTTCTCATTCTGCCTTGCTCAGCCTGCTTTCTTATAGAACCTCAGATTACTTGCCCAGAGGTAGAACTACCAACAATGGGCCGAGCCCTCCCACATCAATCATCAAGTAAGAAAATATCTAGCAGGCCTGCCACTAGCTTGATCTCACTGAGTTATTTTCGCAGTTAAGACTCTTTTCTCTCCAGTGACTCCAACTTGTGTTAAGTTGACATAAAACTAGCCAGCACAGGGATGTTGGAAATAGATGGCTAGCCCACCTTTATTTTGGTATCAGTTTATGCCATGTAGCTACTAACAACTAAATTCAGAGTGTGAATGTGCGGTGCACAAATTTCTGCATTGGAAGATAGTCTATGTTAAAAATACTCAGACCTTAGAATTTAGGAATACATTTGAAGATTCTAGAAGTAGTTGTGGACAGATGCCAAACAGGCCACTGAAATTATTTCGGGGGATGACTTTGATAACCTGAGATTAGTGATGATGGAGATAAAACAGATGTGATTAATTAAAAGGTTTTGAAGAATATAAAAACCGATACTTATTGGGTTGGTTGTGTGAAAGAAATGAATATATCCAAATAGACACCCTTATTTCTGTTGTAGGTCATTAAATATTTTTCTATTGCCAAGTTAAAAAAAAACCTGGAAGGATACTAAGTAAAGGACAACAATGAGTGAAGCAAGAGATGGTTCTAGATTCCTGATAGAAGAGTGGTAGAAACAAATACTATAAGGAACCAAGGATCAGCAGGCATCCTGAAAGAGAGAAACAGACTCTGATCAATGGATGTTAAGGAAAGGAGAGTCTTAAGAAGGGTAAGATCAATAGTTCATTGACTGAAAGCATCTCAAAAGTGAGGGAAGAAGGAAATCGACAGTGGGTTTACTCTCATGCACATCCTCACAAAACTTAATAACTTTCTACAGTATAAAATATTCCTAAGTTGGACTCACTTGCTAATGGGTGAATAATTTATATTCTGAAACTTGTGATCTTCTTGGAAAAATGAAAACGAGCAAGAAATAACAAGGATGAAATAGAATTCATGGTCTCCAAAGTTCTAATTTTAAAATTTTGTGATAACAGCTGAACCATAATATGGAAAAAATCACAGTTAGGAAAAGCTTCTTGTTCACTGAAATCTGAGCAGGCCTACCCCACTGGTAACCACTCTTTAATGAGAATTTGAATTGCATCAAAGTGAACATATGACAGATGCACATAAATATTCTGACTAGAAAAATGTAAGATGAAGAAAATGATGATTTTCATATGTGTCTTTCTTTCATGCTTTCAGAAGAAAAATCCCTAGAAAATGAGGAACCATCTAGTCCCATTGAAATCAGTAGGAAATTCATGACTGTACATTCATACTATCATATAAGTCAATATGCCTATTTGCATACCCACATTTCCACATGCCTGTCAGTATGCTTACAAGCCTCAATCTTGGCACATATGCCTGAATATACCAAGATGTAAATGTACCTAGACATGCACCTACAAGCTTACACAAATGCCTATGTATTACTATAATCCTACATATGCTGGTATGCCTAGATGTTTTCACAAATATCTATGTATGATAATATGCCTACACATATTATCAATATGCTAGTTCTAAGCATCCATGGCTAGAGATTTCTGCCTACATGCCTGTATACATTCATTCACATGCTCACATGCCAGTCCCATACTCTTATGCCTTCAGATTAGCCCTCTAGCAATGATACTACTAGCTTATGAATTTGGAGTAATCAATTATAAATAAAGATGAAGACCCGTGAAGGTAATGCAAATGCTACCAAATATCTGTTTTTCACCAAAGAGATGTGAAAAATGAGATATCTGTGGATGAGAATACTGTGCAGAAAAAAATGTTAAGGCTTCAGCAATTGATGCAATATTTCCCTATGATCTCACTTATGTCAATGTTTTACTGGGTACCAGGAATTTCTATTTAAATCACGACTCTCAAATACAGTGAAAAAAAAAAGCTTTATCAATATAGAGTGGGGAAGCCCTACACAGAAGTGCTAATTTAGAAGAAGCACAGACATTTATAAAAACAGAAAATATATACATGATGGGATAGGATGATGGAAGGGAAAACCAGGAACAGAAATTGAAAAAAAAACAGCATAGAAATTAAGAGAAGCACGTGGATGGGGCAAATGATAAAAGGATATGCCCCTGGAAGAATACGGAAGATACACAACACAAATGAAGGGAAGCAGGCTGTGCTCATGAGAATTCTTATAGGGAAGTCAGGGTGAGAAGCTGAGCATGCCTGTGATGCTGAGATCAAGACAAAAGTCAGGACCCAGTTCTGCAGAGCTGCTGGAAAACCCAGGAAGATTTTAATGTGTTATCAAATTGGACTTGTCCCCTTAAGAATTCTGCTGCACAGTCATTTTATTACACTTAAACTAGTGAGAACGTCACAGAAAAATTAATGAACAATGAAGAAGATCTGAATTAAAAGATTACATCTCAAGATGGCGAGAGACAGACTTAGTGTAAGCCTGTAAAGATGCTGAACCAACATGCTGTATTAGAAAGTATTGGGGTTGGAACACCTCATAAAGGTTTTGAGTGGGATATTCAGATGGAAAATTGTGCCATTCTTTAGGGATTAATCAAAGCAAGAGGGAAACATAGCATTATGCAATGAGAATAAGCCTATTTCACAATATTCATACACTTATTTCATAAATGATCAAACTTCAGAAGAGATATCTGAACACTAATAAAGACAATAATTGATGTCAATGGGAGTTGAACTAAAGTTATCCAAGGAAATAATTTAAAGCAAGAGGAGGAAAAAAGAATGGTCCCTCAGTCATGAGTTTATTGGCAGCAGAAAGAAGCCAGTGGGCTACAAAAAAAAATTCAAGAGGATAAGAAGTTAGAAGGGCATGAGAAGGTGAATCTGTGAGCAGTTATCTGGAATGAGGATAACTGTGAGCAGTTATCTGGAATGAGGATAACTGTGATCAAAATGCAATGTATGTATGTATGTATGTATGAAGTTCTCAAAAATACTACGTTTAAAATGTAATGTGACAGTAAACAAAGGGACAGAAAAATGAAGTAAAGCAAGAAGAGTTTCAGAAAAGGAGGCAGAGATTGGTGAGGAGTTTCTAGCCAGGCGGTAGCTAGATTACAGACAGACATTGATATATGATGGCAGATTGATGGATAGAAGACAGATGAAAGAATTTTAGTACGTAGATGATGATATTAGATAGATAGATCGACAGACAGACTGACAAATAGGTAGACAGTAGATTACACACAGATAGGATAACCATTTTTGAGGTGTAAGTGCCTAAGGGAGAAAAGTCTTTAAAGAAAAGGGCAGTCATCAACAATGTCAAAATCTGCAAAGCAAATAAGGAAAATGTGTGGAACTGAATCAAGAGACAGCCATTAGACCTCATGAAATCAGCTTTGTAGACGATGGAGGCTGATGCCATATTTCTTTGCGTCTAAGAGTGAGCTACCAAGCAAAAGATGTATGCGTGTGTGTGTGTGTGTGTGTGTGTGTGTATCAGATAATGTTGCATTTATATATTTAGGAATAACACACACACACACATTGAGAGAGAGAGAGAGAGAGAGAGAGAGAAGAAAAAGTACAAGGGTGGGTTAAATGCGAGGGTTTGAAGAAATAAAAGAAGAGGGAATGATGCTATTGCTTGGATGGAAGCTCTACCCCATATCCCCTCTCACGGAGTTGCATCAGTCCAGACTGCACCCCTGAGAAAGCCTGTCATCCTCGGCCCTCTCTGAGGGCATTAAAAGCCCTCACCTCATAGGTTCCCTTCATGGTCTCCTCACTTCTATGGCCACTCAGGAATGCTTTGTTCAGAATAAACCTGAATTTATTAATTTAGTTTGATTGGCTTATTACATCAGCACCAAGGAATTCCCATTAACCAGTAATTAAACTTAACATTTGGTGCCAAACCCGAGTTGAGTTTACCCCTACCAGGTAGTCATGGAAAACTACTCTTGGTTCCCCACCATTAGACAGACTTGTTAGATGAGTTGCCCAATTTCAATCCACGGCCTCTAAAGGGATCCAGGATCTTTTCCATCATCCATCCCAGCTGTCAAGACACTGCAAGGCCAGGTGGCTGGCCTGTTCTGGGGTATAGACAGTCTCTCCCTTTTTGGGTTCCTTGTTTGAGAGATGTCCTGCACAGGAGTAGCCCAAACCTCCTACTTTTGTAACCCCAGGCCATTTAGGAGGATGCTCCATCTTAGTCTCTGGGTCTCTATCTAGTGGCTTATGAATGGATACTTCTGGGTCCACGTTTGCTCCTTGAACACTCTATAAAATTTATCCAAACTGGGGCTAAACTACCCTGACTGTAGGACCCAGGGCAGCTTGGTACACATCTGCCAAGACAGGCTCTGTAGACCAACAGGAAGATGGTCCTGAGTCTTAATTTACCCTAAGGGAATACCTGGTTCCCAGAAAGATCAAAGACTGAGATAATCTAGGCTCCCCCGAGGAACATACCATTCAAAGACAATTCCTAACATTCCAACTATTTTAAATAGGATCGCTTGATGTCCCTTAGCCCAGAACACACCTATCCCCTTTTCATCGAGGAACCCCTAGACAAATGTCAACCAAAATCCCTCTGCTATTATAAACGCCCCACCCCAACTGTGCTCAGGGCTCTCCAATCTTGCCAATATGTTGGGCACATGGAGAGTCCAAATTTGCAAACTTCTGTAAAAATAAAGGGTCTTTGCTTTTACTTGGGGGACTTGGTCTCCTAGTGGGTTTTGGGGGGACTCTTTAGATATGGGTATAACATCTGGGGGCTCATCTGGTATCTTCCAAGCCCACAGGGACTACCACCCTTGCAGCCTCCTGCCTCTAAGGCCAGTAAGTTTTCTTTGTTTTGTTTAATGTCACGTGTTTTTCTTTTCGGATATCCTTCTGTAAGAGGGCCCAGAACCTGTACCAGAAACTGTAAGAGTCTGTAGATGGTCTACACAGACACACAGAAAGATGACAGGCAGAGTTCTCGGGGAGACATTCTCAGTACCATTTTGCATTTGGATCCCAAGATCCTTCTGTATGAGAGTGGATATCTCTGATTTCTGTAGGTAGATGTACAGGTTGCTCTTGGAGTATCAATTTCAGTTCTCCCTCTGGGCACCTTTTAGATTCTGTTTTATTCAACCTACTTTGGAAGATTGCAATCAACTGTTACAGATTTTGTCTATGAAGGAGGAAATAAAGAAAATTCTTACAGAGACCTGAAAATTTTTCCCAGGGCATGATAGAAGACCAAGGCCTCCATCTGACTTATCCTAAGTAGAATTTCAACTTGTCAGAAGGCAAGGAGAGGGTCCAAGTCTCCTGCCAGATCCTGTTGAGAGGTCTGCTCATCAGCCTGTCAATTTGGCCAAAGTCAGTAATGTGTTACATAGGCCTTCTTAGAACAGAATATGGAGGCCTTTAGGGCACACTCCCCTATGGATCCTGAGGCTGAGAAGAATAATCAGCCATGGTTATGACCTTTGTTAACCACGCTATGCCTGACATTAAGTGCAATCTACAGAAGACAGATGGACTTGCAGATAATAGCATCCAGGAACTGTTAACAGTAGCTCAGAAAGTGTACAACAATCAGGAAACCCCAGAAGATAAGCAGATGAAGGCCATTACTTCAGAGAACACAAAGTAGACTTGAAATATGACAAGAATCCTCCCAACAGTCACTGCAGGAAATCCAGATGAAAGGAAGCACCAGAGGCCAACGTAAACCCTCCCACTCAAGAGAGCGACCAGGCTGCAGAAATATCAATGTACTTATTGCAAAGAAATGGGACACTGGGCTAAAAAATATCCCAAATAGTCCAAACATAAGGACTATGACTCAGGATGCAACTCCTCCTATGTCCTGGTTGTAGAATGGGGTGACCACAGTGACTAGGAAAGATGGGGTTCAGAGCTCCTCCCCAAGCCCAAGCCCTCTACTCTTGGAGTTGAGGGAAAACTTACAGATTTTGTGCTAGATATTGGAGCTCAAATTTTGATATTGATCAAATGCCAAGGGAAACTCTCTCAAGAAAAAAAAAATCGTGTGTGCAGGAAGCCCCAGGTATGAACCAATGTTCATGGACTTCCCAAAGAACAGTGGATTTCAAAATGGGCCAGGTGTTTCTTTCATTCATGGTCATACTGAGCTGCCCTTACCCTTTATCATGAAAATACTCACTAAGATTGGAGCTCAGATCACATTTAATACAAATGGAATCTCAAGGGAGGTCAATCACAGGGTTATGGACATTCACTCCACCATGCCAAATCCATACTCTCTTTTGAGCTCACTTCCTCTCACCAGGGCCTGGTATACAGTATTATATCTCAAAGATGCTTTCTTCAGCCTGCCCTTCGCCCTAAAGAACCAGCCCATGTTTGCCTTTGAATGGCATCACCCTATAAAAGGATACAATGGACAATTGTCTTGGCCCAGGCTCCCCCAAAGGTTACAAAACTCCCTAACCATCTTTGATGAAGCCCTAGATGAGGTTTTTGGGGAACACTGGAGGAACACACACAGGTCACTCTCCTACAGTATGTGGGTGACTTCCTGATAGCAACTGGTACTGAAGAAGATTGCAAGGTGAACACCGGTAATTTGCTTACTATCTTGGGAACCCTGGGGTTCTAGGCATCAGCTAAAAAGGTCCAAATCTGCCAAACTAAAATGATTTCTCTAGCACATGTACTCAAGGGAGGACAGGGTTGGCTCTCTGAAGCACGTAAAGCAACTGTGCTCAAAATACCTGCCCCACATTCCAGGAGTGAAGATAGAGAATTCCTTGGGTCAGCTGGCTTCTACTGTCTTTGAATCCCCAGCTTTGCTGAGTTGGCTAAACTACTTAATGAGGCACAAATGAAAGCTGGCAGCTGGATGGTGGTGGCACAAGCCTTTTAATCCCAGCACTCGGGAGACAGAGGCAGATGGATCTCTGTGAGTTTGAAGCCAGCCTGGTCTACAAGAGCTAGTTCTAGGACAGGCTTCCAAGCTACAGAGAAACTCTGTCTCCAAAAAAACAAAAATGAATGAATAAATAAAAAGAAAGAAAGAAAGAAAGAAAGAAAGAAAGAAAGAAAGAAAGAAAAGCTGGCCCTTTCAATGGACTGAGGCTGAAGACAAGGCCTTCAATAAAATAAAAAAAAAGCCTTCCTCTAGGCACCCACACTGGGATTGCCAGATACTACCAAATCCTTTCATCTATATGTAGATGAAAGAAAAGGCATAGCTAAAGGGGTCCTTACTCAAACTCTGGGACCTTGGAATAGGCTGGTGGCCCACCTGTCAAAGAGATTCAATCTGGTGGCAGCAGGGGAGCCCCCACTCCTAAGGATTACTGCCATATTGGATAAAGACACTGACAAGTTAACTTTGGGTCAAGAGTTCCTCCTCACCACTTCTCATACCTTAAATCCTTCATCCCTGCTCCCTGATCAAGATCTGGATGCCCCAGTACATGACTGTAGAGGAATCCTGAGCCAGGTACATGGACTGAGAAAAGACCTATGAGACCAGCCCTTTCCAGATGGAAAGCTTCCATGGTACATGGGCATGAGCAGCTTTATATGTGATGGCAAAAGGTACACGGGGGTGGCTGTGAAGACAGAAGAGATCATTGTATGGGTAACAGCCTTTCCGTCTGGGACATCTGCTCGAAAGACTGAATTGATAGCCTTGACTGAAGCACTGGAGACATAAAAGGAAAAAGGCTGAACACGTAAGTTGACAGCCAGTAGAGCTTTGTCCCTTGGGCCATCTACCAGGAGTGCAGGCTCCTTACCACAGAATTATTACTGCCAATTAAATAGACCATTATCCACTGTACTGGACATCAAAGAACTAATATCCCAATGGCTTGAGGGTACCAGAGAGCAGATTGGGTGACAAAGGAAGCCCTAGAGCAGACAACTGTCCTGACTCCGACAATATTGAACTCAGGATAATCTAACCTTCCAGAAAATGCAGCCTCTACTCCTGATGACTTATACAGCATAATACAGTACTTACCAAGGACTTGGCAACCCAAACAGCCAGTGAGATTGAATAAATAGCTGAAAACTGTCTGGTGTGCTGACTCACCAATGCAGACAATCAACCTAAAAATCCTAGAACTACTCTGAGAGGCAGAAAACCCAGTTCCCACTGGGAGATAGGCTTAACTGAAGTAAAACCTGGCAAACATGGTTACAAATACCTTTTAGTATTTGTAGATTCATTCTCTGGATAGTTAGAAGCCTTACCAACAAGACATGAAATTGCTCATATGGTTGCCAAAAATCTACTTGAAGATATCATTCTGAGGTATGGTATCCCTATCCTCTTAAGTTCAGACAACAGACTGGCTTTTATCTCTCAGGTAACGCAGCTCCTGGTAAGGGCAATGGGGACAAATTGGAAATGACATTGGGCATATAGACCCCAGAGTTCAGGTCAGGCTGAGTGTGTGAACAAGACCCTAAAAGAGACCCTTACCAAATTAACCATGGAAAGAGGCAATGACTAGGTGACTCTCTTCCCTTTCACCCTTTATAGGGTTTGAAATTCACCCTCTACCTTGAAATTAACCCCCTTTGAAATCATGTCTGGGAGACCCTCTCCTATTTTGGCCAACTTAAAATCTGAGCTTATTGCTGAGTTTGATGATATTAACCTGGCTGTTTCCCTTGAGGGTGTGACTCTCATGCTTCAGGACACATGGTCTCACCTCAGTGTCATTTAAGAGACATCCCTGTCACCCTCACCACACAAGTTATGGCCAGGAGATTGAGTTTTCATAAAAAGACATTAGAGGGAGACCCTTGAGCCGCACTGAAAAGGGCTGTATACCATGATCCTGATAACTCAAATGGCTCTAAAGGTAGATGGCATCACATTTAACACACCTGTGCCAAGCTGACAGATCCAGGGATAGCAGATCCCACAGAATCATCTCAGGAAAAAGGCTCCTCTGACTGGAAAGGTGAATGTCAAGATAACTCCCTCAAGCTCAAACTTAACTGTCAACCTCCATCACCATGGTCTCATACTTGCTGGCACTGTTCATCCTTTGCCACCCCACATTTCCTGCTAATCCACATCAACCACAGAACTCATTTGGACTCTTAGTGACACGTCCTCTGGAGAAATCCCCAGACAAGAATCAGCTATGGCTCCTCTGGGGACCTGGTACCCACCTCTAGAATTTGAGGTGCAGGATTTATTTTTGGCCAACCAAGACAGGTGCCAAGAGAGAGAGAGAGAGAGAGCAGTTTCTATGCCTACCTGGGACACAAGACCAAGAAGTCCTGGTGACAGAAAAGTGGGGGTGCCAAATTTTACTTCTGTGAATCTTGGAAATATGTGAGTACTGGACCTGTCTAGTGGACACCACCAGTAAGAGATGATCTGACCCCTGTCCATCCAGGTATAGATGATGAGGGTTGTGGGTTCTATGGAAGATGGAAATGTAACCCTCTCAGGATAGAATTTACTGATCAAGGAAAATGGATTCTGACTGACAAAACCTGAGATATTCAAATCTATGATGGCCCTGGGCCTTTTCTTGGGCCAGGCCCAGGAGTCCTCTTCACCATTAGATTTCAGTTTCAGACAATCCCCCCCCTGGTGGCAATAGGACATAATCCAGTCTTGATACCTCAGGAGGCTCCAGTCACCAGACCCTGAGAAGGGAGTTAGAAACCAGAAGTTTACTTGGGAACCACCTCTCAGGGTCAAGATTCTTCCTACAGCCAACACCCTTTATTATGGGACTTGGTTTCTTAAAACTTCCAGGTGATAAATGCCTCTAAATTTGATTTGACTAAAAAATGCTGGCTTTGTCTAAATGCACAACCCCTTTACTGAGTTGGTACTGTGATAGCTGGTGATTACACCTCAGTCTCCGAAAATAATGCCCTTGGGGAAAACAAAGAAAGATTTTGCTACAGCAGGTAACAGGTACAGGAACCTGTATAACGCCACCTAGAAGGCAAGCCCAAGCAAATGTATGTAACTAGATCATCAAAATACAAAATAACATCCTCTATTAGGGCTTCCACTGGATGGTGGACTTGTACTTCGGGGCTCACTCCCTGCATCCATGGGACAGTCCTCAACACAGGACAAGGTTTTTGTGTGATTGTACAACTGTTCCCCTGACATGAAATACTACATAGAGGCCCAAATGGAACTGGCATTAGCCCCTGTTTGTGCCAGGGCAAAACAGGCTTTAGGGGCAACAGTTGTCTTGCTCTCTTCCCTGGTAGGACTGGGCATAGCTAGAGCAAGGGGGTGGGCACCTCAGCCTCAATCCTTCAGGACAAAAATTACCAGGCCACACAATTAGTCATTAATTTGGATCTCAAAAACATAGAACAGTCTATACTCAAGCTAGATACCTCTTTAGATACCCTGGCTGAGGTTGCCTTCCAGAATTGAAGAGGTTTGGACCTACTCTTCACGAAACAAGGAGGCCTATGTGCTGTTCCGAGGAAGAATGCTGTTTCTATGTCAATCACTCTGGGGTAATTAGAGATTCAATGGCCTTGTTAAAAAAGCAGATTAATGATAAAGAGCAGAACGCACATGCAGAAGCTGGATGGTATAACAACTTGTTCAGCCGGTCTCCTTGTTTAACTACTCTGCTTTCAGCTCTAGCAGTTCCCCTAATGATCTTGCTCCTTCTACTTACTCTCAGCCCTAGCCTCATCAACAGACTGATGGATTTTTTTTCGAGAATGCGTCAATAGTGCTTGACTGTTGGTACTGAGGCCAAAATTTCACCCACTTGAATCCCTGAACAAACAAGAACAATCCTTGACTCCTGTCATCGCTACTTGTGAAGGGAAAAGTGTAAGACTAAGGGCAGGTTGGTACATATCTGCCATGACAGGCTCTATAGAACAACAGGAAGGGAGACCTCAGTCTCAATTTACCCCAAGGTAATACCTGCTTCCAAGGGAGACAACAAGCTGAGATAACCCATGCTCCACGTAGGAATAGATCATCCAAAGGAAATTTCCAACCTTCCAACTATTGCAAAAGGATCACACACCCATCCTCCTTTTGCCAGGGTACTCCTAGACAAACGTCAATCAATCAAAGATCTTGAACCTTAAAAATCCCTCTGCTGTTATAAAAACCCCACTCCAACTCTGCTTAGGGTTCTACGATTGCTCCAAAACTTTGGGCACAGGGAGAGTCCAAGCTTGAAAACTTATGTAAGAATAAAGGCTCTTTGCTTTTACATAGGGGACTCAGTCGCTTGTTATTGTTGGTGGGGACTCCGTGGATCTGGATATAAGACTGTCCAAGGTCCTGAAGACTCCATCCCTGCCCCTTTTCTTCCCACTCTCCCTAGTCTTTCTTTGCCCCTCCTCCAACAGCCTGGGGTATCCACAGCTGTGTGCTCCCCATGGCTCCTGCCCCTCTGTCTCTCCTTTTTGTTTCCACCTTTTTGGATCCCCTCTGCAGTGCCTTCTCCATGCTCCAGGCACTGGGCTGTCCTAAACTGGCAAGAGCTGTCTTAATAAATGCCTTTCATTCTGACTGTTTCTTTCTTCCTTTAGAATGTTAAAGTTGGTCATTTGACACAGTTTCCCCAGAAGTGTTTTGTTCATCCTTTTTGTTAAAGCTTTGTTTCTGTTAAAGTTCTTGTCTGTTCCTCATGTATGGATGAAAATAAGCAAATAATGTGGCCACAGTATGCTTGCTTATGCCTGTGTGTATATCTGTGCTTACTTTAAACTTTGTAAAACTTGTAACTCCATATTACAACACCTCTGAATAAATATGCTTATGTGGACAGTCTCCATTTTGGTTGAAGTCAAAACAAAAACCTCAGTGTCATTGTTATTAAGCGCATTCACTTGCACTAGCCCTGCCAAGGAGACATTCCTCTTCCATATACTTTGGCTTAAAAATATTTTGATACAATAATTCCTGCCCTGTCCTAAAAATCAAGGTTTATAACAATGCTGATTTGCTGAGATATCAAAGCTTCACCTCTACATTCATGTACGGGATTAAATGTTATTGGCAGCCAGATCTTGTAACTTAAAAGTAAACCCCCTTGATATTGATTTAAAACTTTAAACTGTGTACAATGTTAAAACTTGGATCTAGCCTCTATAGATTAGGATTATACTTCATGTCTCAGGACCACAGCTGAAAAACTAAAGACTAAATCCCTTCTAATTTTATCGCCTCTGCTAATATTGTTAAGCTGTAACTGAATGGGTAAACTGTATGCCCAAATTTAACTTATATGTCTAATTTAGATATACCTGACAGGTACAGATATCCTGATTCTCAAGTTCCTTTACAGATACACGAGTATGGTATTTAATAAAGAATTTTTTATGAATGAGAGATATTCCAGCTCCTGAACATCCTGTAGCTACGTGTCTTCTTGGAGACACTACCCCTGTCATGGAGGCTTGCCTTACAATGTAGCAAATACAGCCACACAACAAAAAAGCTGTCTTTCACTCACCAGCTGCCTAAACCCTGCCTCTACTGGATCACAGGACACTGGAAGATTGACTGTATCATCCTGCCAAGACAGTTAGACCAAACCCTATCCCACAGGAAAACCTGTCAGGCCTCCTGGGCTTAGCAGCTAAAGGCAAGTACTACTCCTGAGACTAATGTTCACCAAAGACCACAGAGACACCTGGGGTTTTCTGGGTTGCTGGGGAAAACTGTCTCAATTCTGCTTATTTATTTATCCCTCTCAAATCTGTCTGATGGCATTTGATGACTAAGGTACAGGTAGTATATTACTTTATTATTTAAATTTCCTGCTAAAAGTACAGGCAGATGTTTCTCTTTTACAGGCTTCATGGTAAAGAATTTACAGATTTCAGATATAACTTCAGAGGTTTAAAAAATTAATTTTCTCCAAATGTCTTCTAAAATGTTTGTGCTTTTTAAACTTAAAGCTATAGCCTTTTGCTTTGACACCAAGGCGTAAATCCGTTCCATTTGTTATACAGATAGATACCTGCAGGTTCCCTCACAGGTGCCTCCCTACTGTCAGGCTTGTGCCAAGGACAATAAGCAGAGGGTTCTCCAGGTATTGCCAGCACCTGCACCAGCTCCTGGGACTTCACCACTGTTACTGCCTCTCCAGGCTAAAGTGGCACCTACCCAGCAACTGGGATCTAGTTTTTTTTTAACTGTTTTAAAATTAATTTATTATGTATATATGCCTGCCCACAATAAGAGGGCACCAGATCTCATAGATGGTCGTGAGCCACCATGTGGTTGCTGGGAATTGAACTCAGGATCTTTGGAAGAGCAGGAAGTGCTATTAAACTCTGAGCCATCTCTCCAGCCCCTGGGATCTAGTTTTAAAGGGCATGTCAGCTCTTGTGTCTTATTTATGCACCCTTGATGCTCCTGTATAACCAGGGAACTTATCCATTCCCTTCTTTATGTCAGTTAATTTCCCTTCCTATGGCTAGCTCCCATCATAGGGCTGATAATAACAATCTAGTTTTTCTCCTAAAAACTTGCCTTCTCAGCTCGCTCAAGAAACAGATGCCTAGAGTCTTTAGGATGGCAGTTAACTAGACACTTCTCTACCTATACCCCCTGCTCTGTAAGCCCACAACCCCAACTCTTCCCCTCCCCACATTGTCCCATGCCCATAAGAAGTTGAACTCATGTTTTAAAAGTTTATAAAGGATTGATTCCTCTTTTTCTCCAAGTATGTGTGGTGGCAGAGGAAGGAGACATTCTTTGCCTCTTGGTCTAGGTCCTCCTCTGGATTCACTAGCATATATGAACACTCTCACATTTTAATACTGTACTTGAGTGTGAAAGAGACCAGGATTATGACCCTAGGAGAAATGCTACTCAGAGCTGCTGGGAAAAGACACAGACACCTCATGGTAAGACTCAAAATGTGATTCCTTGGAAGAGGAGTCAAAGAATCTATCCTCCTAGACCCTAGGTTCTGTGATGTAGGAGGGTCATCTATTATGTGTTACTTTTATTGGTTAATAAAGAAACTGCCTTGGCCTTTGATAGGACAGCAGATTAGATAGGCGGAGTAGACAGAACAGAATGCTGGGAGAAAGAAAGCCAAGTCAGGCGGATCATGAAGCTCCAGCCCAAGATGGACGTAGGTTAGAATCATCCTGGTAAGCCACTACCCCATGGTAATACACAGATTACTAGATATGGGATAATAAAGATTAGAGAGTTAGCCAATAAGAGGCTAGATACAATGGGCCAGGCAGTGCTTGAATGAATACAATTTGTGTGTTGTTATTTCGGGGTATAGCTAGCCTTGCGGGAGCCAGGAGCCGGGCAGGGAATGCAGCCTGCCGTTCTTTTCACTACAATTCTGAAGGAGGCTAACACCTTCAATTTATCCATATAAGACTTTACCTCATGTCCTTGGAAATTAGTTTTGCAATCATCATTTCTAAAAGGATCACTATTTGGGGGACCCAACTCATTAAAAAAAACATTTTTTCCATTATTTGATTCTCTGTAAAGAGAAAAAGAAGCACTTCTTTTTTGCCACTGAAATATCAGAGTTTCGTCCAAATTTCCTGCTTCTCTTACACAAAGTTTATCAAACCTGTGGCACTGGAGAAGACAAAAACTTGCATTTTTTCTATGTAAAAGAAACAGAGGACAATTCCCATGAGGAAAAGATCCAAAGGGGCTAGTGCTCAACAGAGAAGCTTATCCAGTGTCTATCTGTGCATAACTTTTTTGCATATTTGATTTAACTTCTAGGCGGATAGGGATGCAAAGAAGAATTGAACTAAAGCATCAACAGACAAACAAGCAATCCCATTCAAACCTGCTCATTCTTAATCTTAATTTTCTTAGAATAATGTATTTTATATGAATCTATTATATTAGAAACTGCATAAGAAATATCCTGTTTGTTTTTAATATATTCAAATGTATAAAATGTGTCAATCATTTATCAATCATATTCAAATAGTCAAGCTGTGAATTTATATTAATTTGCACACGCAGTATAATTGTTTAGATGACAGTTGATGAGAACTTGACATTGGAAGTCAATGTTTAAGACAAGCTAAGTCACTTCTAAAATTTGAAGAAAGCTTTCCTCTCTTAAAAAATGTAGTCTTGAACATGTTACCTTATGCTCAAAAAACAGTTGATTCTTCATCAGTTTATATTAGCAATGACATCTACCTTACTGAGTTGTCAAAGATCAAATAAAATAAAGCTTGTGAAAACCTTCTGTAATTTAAAAGAAGTTATGCAAACTTTGGTAATATTATATACTTTAGAAACATTTGAATAAATATCATTCTAAATTTGTACCTATATTTATTTTATTAATAATATGTCATTTTCTTAAACTCCATAATTCCTATATTCCTTTATTGGAAAAAAGTCTAATGCCTACTCTTGCCTATTAATGATGATCAATGAATGCAGAGACCAAAACAAATTGTACAATGTTGTTCAGTGTTTTTAACAGAATTGCAACACAGGCATCTTTGTGGGAGATGTGTTATTCAGCTTCCTTTCCTCAGTTTCTCTGTAGTACCACCTTGGTGTTCTTTCAGGGTAAAACTCAAAGGCAATAGTCTTCTTGTAATTGTAACTATTTTGGTGAATTTATTTACATTATTGAGATACTCATTTAAACATTTATTATATAGGTGTTGCCTATTCAGGTGGGGGCTCCATCCTCAACCCCTTCCCCTGGAGTTGCCTCAGTCTGGACTCTGTCCCTGAGAAAGCCTGTGATTCATGGCTTCAACCCCAAGGACATTAAAATAAAACGCCCCCACCTAGTATGTACCCTTCATGGTGTTCAGTATTCTGAGTGAGTTTTTATGTCTGGTTTGAAAAATCTCCCATTAGTTTCTTCTTTATTTACTTTGAGGAAGAAAGTAAGAAGTAAATGAACTCTTTGGAGTTTAGCATAAGTGCAGAACTGGGGCACCTCTGGCCTTCTTATGGACACTTTCTGTTGACCAACCTGGCCTTTCCCATCTCATCTGCGATGCCCTGCCTTGTGTTTATTTCAATCTTAAATCTCATTTACTGCATACCCCTCCAATGGGTTTTTCCTCTGCAAGCTTTTGGCCTAGCTTTTTCTTCTTACCCTAAAACATACTCAGATTTCCCCTTCCTGAACAACTACTAAAAATATTTCATCTTTTGACTCGTTTATCTTTCCAGAAACATTTTATCAATAGCAACCAAGTTGTTTTTTTTCTGTGCATTAAAATACACATCTGTAAAATAATAAGTATTTATTCTGGAATAAGACTTGGATGCTATGTTCCTATGTTTGGTTGATTTGTGATGTCCTTCTGTGTATGTGTTGCTTTTATTGGTTAAAGAATAAAGCTGTTCAAGCCAATGGGCATGAAAAATAAAGCTAGGCGGAGAGTCCAAACAATGATACAGGGAGAGAGAAGGCAGAGTCGTGGAGATGCCTTATAGCCACCTAAGAAAAGTGATGCCAACAGCAGCCTATGAAGAAGATGCCAGAACAAAGGTAATGCCACATCCATGTGGTGATACACAGATCAGTAGAAAATGTTAATTTATATAAGAGAGAGCTAGTCGATAAGAAGCCTCAGTCATTGGCCAAACAAATTCTAACAGATAGTAAGCCTCAGAATGGCTATTTAATGAGCAGTTGCAGGGAAACAGTAGGTGGAGAAAAACTGGTCCAGCAGTACCACTGGACAGAGAAAAATCTCTATCTATGATTGGTTCACATCTGGAAATGAAAGCTTTATTTATTTATTTACTTTTTTATTTATTTATTTGTTTGTTTGTTTGTTTGTTTGTTTTCCAACAACTGAACAGGAATCCTGTTAAGAAATTTCCAGATCTTATTTCAGTAGGAAGTCAGAAATTTTGGTTCAAAAAGTTTAAAAAGCCTCCTCCCAAACCCTTCAGCCCAAGAAGACTTCAAATTACCACTAAAATTTTAAGAGTTCAAAACGTGTCTATATATGGTAGAAGATAGACTGTCTTGTGCTCATGTCTTAGTTTACATTCATTTGTGTGTATAAATGTTTGTCTGAAATGTATGTAAAGCATATAGTATAGAGTATGTGTGCATATATTTGTATGTGCTGTATGTCTAGGTGCTATGAGTGGTGAACACAGCAGGAACTGTAAGAATATTTCATGTTTTCTTGGAAAAGAATGCAGTTAACATTTGCTACCCTCTCCAAGGCTTATGCTTAGTTCTTGTGTTCTTTTTTCCTTCCCTCCTTCCTTCCTTTTTTCTTCTTTCTTTCTTCCTTCAAGATACCCAGTTGTTGTTGAGTTCCATAAAATTTGTATATTCTTATAATATTATAAAGTCTAAACTAGCTAAGATTGTAGTTTATACTAGTTTTTTTCATAGTTATTTCATCCATAAAAGTTGCTACAAATTAAGGGGAGTTGTCATATGAATTTTTTTCTTATTTACGACATCTGTGTTAAGATTCTTTTCCGTCCAAAGGAAAACCAATGGATATAGGATATAATTGAAAGATGGGATGCCCTCATCCATGTTAAGGATGTAATATATGCTACTGATATAGAAACAGCTAGGTTGAGAAAGGAGAAGAATAAAATTAGTTGCTGGAGACCAATTCTTGTAACATTATTACTTCTCAAATACAGAAAAATTATGATATATGTTTTTCCATATAATTTTATCAAATAAAGAACTTTGGAACAATTGGAATATATGTTATTAATTTGTTGCCTGAACATCTTTGAATGTGCTCATGCCAATTTAAATGGCATCATCTATGACACACTTAGGCTCTGTGACATAGTGTTATTTCTACACTACAACTTGTATGTCATATGTCTATGCTAGACACCTGTGGAAATTGTAACAGTATGTTAAATACTTGAGTAACTAAATATATTTGCTGTGTTTTATAACTCATTCAATTTTTGACAGTTTCATACATGTATGAAGGCCATTCTGATTTCTGACCCAATTCTCTTTTATCATCATCATACCACTAATATCCTCCCTTTGTCTATAAGTTTCTTTTCCCTGCTCACCTCTTTTTGTTTTCTATGGCTGAGTTTAATCAGGAACATCAGTGTCACAATGGGTTTGCAACTATCTATTAGAGTCTGGTGGATTTATCAGTGTATACATAATTGAAAATAATGCCTTTTTTTCTTTTAGCACTCATAAGTAACCAAATAGTTCAAAAGGGAGTCAGAATCTATTTGAATTCTTGCTTGACCCATGATGCAGTAGTGAGAGAGCCAGTCTTGTGCACACCTTACTATAAGAACATGATTTCATTGGCCATACCATGCCAGGAAAATAGATTTTTATTGCCCTTCTCCCCATCTTCTGTATCTTACTTCTTTTTTCCTCCATTAGAATGAGCTTTGGGATCGTTGGTGCAATATTCTTTATAGGACTGAGCACTCAACCATCAATTATTCTTAGTACCTTGAGTAGCAATGCATCTGTGCATTCACCATCATTCAATGTAAAGAGAAGTTCTTCTAATTAAGACCTAGAGTGGCATTTGTCTGTGGATAAATATAGATATTTAGAAGGCATCTTGGAATTCTAAAACAGATAATTCTTAGAAGAAGGCAAGAGAGTGATAATACTCATTTTTGAGACAGGGTTCTCGATAATATACATGTTTAAAAGTGCTCACCATCATTAGACATCAGGAAAATATAAATTAAAATTGCTTTGAGATTCTGTCTTACTCCAAACAGAATAGAAATCATGACAACTAGTGCCAGTGAGTGAGGAACAACAAACTCTTATTCGCTGTTGGTAGGAGTATAAATTAGTACAACCACTATCAAAATCAGTATAATGTTTTTCAAAAACATAGAAATAAAACTTTTATATCGCACAGTCATTCTACTCCTGGGATCTATCCAAAGGCTTTATCCATATCTCAGTGGTGCGTGTTACACTGTTTTCAATGATGATGATATCATGAACTCTATTCATCATGGCTGGGGACTATCTAGATGGATGTCTATGAATGTATAATAGGCAATAAAAATGTGAATATATAGATGCATACATATGTATATATAATTATATATAATGGAATTTAATTAGTTATAAAGAAAAATGAATTATGTGAATAAGCAGAACCGAAATGTATTGAGTAGGATAATCTAGGCCCAGAAAGACCAATGTCACATGATTTCTATTATATATAGATTCTAGCATTGAGTCTTTAGATTTGTGTGTTTAATGTAGAACTCAAAAAAGTAAAAAGGCCACTGGGATCCCTTATGTAAGGAGAGGAAAACAAATCTAACAAAGGTGAAAAGAAAACACAAAATATATATGAATAATACCATGGGTGAAAGTTGAGAAAGGGATGGGTGTGGTGGGATGCAGCATTTGAGGAGGGAGAAAGGGAACATTAGCATGAATGAAGGTTATATGTACAAACTGTGTGGAAATTTATTACTTTGTAAACAGAGGGGAGAGAGAGGAGAGATTGGGGAGAAAATAGTTAATAGGTCAAATTACACTAATCACAAAAGCCACGGGTTATTAAACAAAAGTTCCAGTTCCAGATGTAGGATGGCTTCCTATAAGTTCTTTATTCTTGCCATTCCTCTTTCTCGTCCATGAAAACTACGTGATCAGTTACTGTTGCTGGAGATACCATACACCTTTATTCCAAGCTACTGAAAAATCAAGCTGAAGTGAGTTTGCGGCTTACTCCCCGATAATTAGTTTTGCTATGCTAACAAATGCTATGCAGGATCCTTGGGAGAAAAAGGTTTATAAATAGTCTTACAAGTTGTAAATCCTACACACTAACCCACAACATGCCAGGTAAGAGGTAATTCCTGCCACCATAGTGGCACTATTTCTGTAAGAACATCTGGTGACAGTGACCTTCTGATTGGAGTTTTTGCCTACTTCTCTGGAGAGAATTCATGTCTGGTAATATAAACCTTGTCAGAAAACCATGGCTACTGCAATTTGGGGCCCTGTTCAAGAGCCTAGTTTTCTTTTATGTTTACTTTCTACCTATCCTATTCTATGACTATTTTTATATATAAGGTGTACATTTTTAACCTTGAACTTTTTGTTAATATTTTTAATTGTTTTTATTGAGCTATTTTTTGTGCCCACCTCCTTTTCCCTCCCCTCCCATCCTACCCTCTCCCATGGTCTCCATGCTCCCAGTTTACTCAGGAGATCTTGTCTTTTTAGATGTATGTGTGTCTCTCTTAGGGTCCTCTTTGTTTTCTAGGTTCTCTGAGATTGTGAATTGTAGGCTGTGTTTTTTTATTTTTTTACTTTATATCTAAAAGCCACTTATGAGTAAGCATATATGATATTTGTCTTTCTGGGTCTGGGTTACCTCACTCACTATAATGTTTTCTAGAACCATCTATTTGCCTGCAAATTTCAAGATGTCATTATGTTTTTCTGCTGTGTAGTACTCCATTGTGTAAATTTACCACATTTTCATTTAGCATGTTTCTAGATTCTGGCTATGACAAACAATGTTGTTATGAACATAGTTGAGCACATGTCCTTGTGTTATGATTAAGCATCCTTTGGGTATATGCCGAGAAGTTGTATTGCTGAGTCTTGAGGTAGATTCTTTCCTAATTTTCCGAGAAATTGCCATATTGATTTCCAAAGTGGCTGTACAAGTTTGTTTTCCCACCATCAATGGAGGAGTATTCCTCTCCAGCATAACCTGTCATCAGTGTTTTTGCTCTTGGCCATTCTGACAGGTGAAAGATAGAATCTCATAGTTGTTTAAATTTGCATTTCAATGATGGCTAAGAATGTTGAACATTTCCTTAAGTGTCTTTTTAGCCCTTTGAGATTTGTTTGTTGAGAGTTCTCTGTTTAAGTCTGTACTCCATTTTTAAAATTGGATTATTTGTTCTTTTGATGTCAAGTTTCTTAAGTTCTTTGTATATTTTGGAGATCAATCTTCTGTCTGATGTAGGTTTGGTGAAGATTTTTTCTCATTCTGTAGGCTGTCATTTTGTCTTATTGACCATATCCTTTGTTGTACAGAAGCTTCTCAGTTTTGGAAGGTCCCATATACTAAATGTTGCTCTCAGTGTGTGTGCTACTGGGGTTATATTTAGGAGGTGGTCTCCTGTAACAATATATTCAAGCATACTTTCCACTCTCTCTTCTAAGAGGTTCAATGTGGTTGGTTTTATGTTGAAGTCTTTGATCCATTTGGACTAGGGTTTTGTGCATGATGATAGATGTGGATCTATTTTCATTCGTCTACAAGTTGATATCCAGTTATGCCAGAACCATTTGTTGAATATCCTTTCTTTTTTCCATTTTATATTTTTTTGTCCTTGTCAAAAATCAGGGGCTCATAGGTGTATGGATTGATATCTGTGTCTTTGATTCTGTTCCATTGGTCCTCCTGTCTGTTTTGATGTTAATACCAGGCTGTATTCAGTACTGTAGCTCTGTGGTAGAGCTTGAAGTCAGGGATTGTGATGCCTCCAGAAGTTCCATTATTGTACATGACTGCTTTGGCTATCCTAGGTTTTATGTTTTTCCATATAATGCTGAGTATTTCCTTTCGAGGTCTGTGAAGAATTTTACTGGGATTTTGATGAGAATTGTTTTGAATCATTAGATTGCTTTTGGTAAAATCGCCATTTTTACCATGCTAATTCTACCTACCCAAGAGCACAGGAGATCTTTCCATTTCCTGATTTCTTCTTCAATTTTCTTCTTCAAAGATTTAAAGTCCTTGTCAGACAGGTCTTTCACTTGTTTGGTCAAAGTTATTCCAAGATGTTTTATGTTATTTGTGGCTATTGTGAAGGGTGATTTGTCTCTGATTTCTTTCTAAGGGCATTTATCATCTGTGTAAAGGAGGGCTACTGATTTTTCTGAGTTAATCTTGTATCCTGCTCCATTATTGAAAGTGTTTATGAGTTGTAGAAGTTCCTTGGTAGAATTTTTGGGGTTATTTGTTTAAACTGTCATATAATCAGCAAATTGTGAGAGTTTGACTTCTTCTTTTCTGATTTGTAGCCCCTTGATCTCCTTTTGTTGTCTTATTGCTCTAGCTCGAACCTCAAGTACTGTATTGAATAGATAGGGAGTTAGTGGACAACCTTGTCCTGTTCCAGATTTCAGTGGGATTGCATTGAGTTGCTCTCCAATTAATTGGATGTTGGATACTGGCCTTCTGTATATTGCCTTTATTAAATTTAGGTGTATTCTTTGTATCCCTGTTCTCTCCAAGACCTTTATCAGGAAGGGATGTTGTATTTTGTCGAAGGCTTTTTTTCAGCATCTAATGAGATGATTATGGGTTTTTTTTTTTCAGTTTTTTTATATGGTCGATTACAGCAGCAGATTTTCCCATGTTGAACCATCCTTGCATCTCTGGGATAAAGCTGACTTGATCATGATGGATAATTTTTCTTATGCATTCTTGGTTTTGGTTGGCCTATATTTTGTTGAGTAATTTTGCATCAATTTTCGTGAGATAGATTGGTCTGTAATTTTATTTCTTTTTAATCTCTTTGTGTAGTTTGGGTATCAGGGTAATTATAGCCTCATAAAAGGAGTTTGGCAATGTTCCTTCTGTTTCTATTGTGTAGAACAATTTGAGAAGTATTGGTATTAGTTCTTTTTTTTGCTTTTTTTATTTTTATTAAAAATTTCCACCTCCTCCCAATTT